>ML208721.1:8077-23646 GCA_004369065.1 Pluteus cervinus
AAGTGTCCGACGGTAGATTTAGATCGATTTAGGGGCCTAGTTGACATTCTCGAGGTTGTTGATTGAGCTATACTGTGCTTACGTTGTACAATCTACATAATTGTTCTATCGGATTGTTGAAATTATCATGGGCTTTTGGTCAAAACGTCAGAGTTAAGGATGACGCAACACTTGAGTAGGGATCCCGGCCCTGGGAGGTAAACGATGGTTCACAATTGCAGAGCACTGAGGCAGGAGAAACACACTGCACAAAGGCGGGCTTGCTATGAGGCTTCGAGTCCTTAGCTCTTATGAAACTACGAAATGCGTTGCATTAAGCATATCGAAGAAGGTTCAGCCCGTCAACTGCTGCCTGAGATCTATGCCAAAATGACAATTCTAGATCTGGGAAGACGATATAAAAGGTCCTTTGTCAACCCATCAATTGTTGCTGCATGCTTTTGGTGTACGTGAGATCTAGATTAAGGTAAGGTCAACTTTCGGTGTACGATGAGAGCCCGAAATTCCAATTACACACCTGGGAAGTAGTCGATAACGAGAATATCCCTACTAACCAATCTCGGAAGCTGATCGTAGAACCACGAAACCAGAGTTGCCGCGATTTGGTCATCTGATTCATCATAGCACTTCAAGTGTACCCTTTTCAGATTAGGAAAACCGAGGAGGAGAGAGTCTAGCTCTTTCCAGCCCTGCGAGTGAAAGTCGAAGCCTCTGAAGGCATGTTCGTATAGATCACAAAGCAGGGTGATCTCGTGAAGTGTTTCGGGATTTGGGAGACCCGAAAGAAGGGCGATGAGGAAAGGAAGCGTGCTTAGTGCGTCCCCGGGCTCTTGGATAACTGAAACAGTGATGCTAGATATTTTTTGCAGATTTTTGGGTTCCAGAGCGCCGAGAGGATCTTGAATGTCCTCAGTAAGAGCTAAATTATGCAGTTGAGTTTGAATGCAGAAAAGAGAATGTGAATACGCACACGAGGTCGGTGGATCTATGAGGACCGTTTTGAGAGAATGTGCCACATGAGAGATGAATGTACAATGAGCTTCGTAGGACCGATCTAGATCGCATCGATCCAATCCGATAAAGGTTTCGAGTTGCGAAAAATCAAAGGGGGAAAGTGGGCCTAGCAGCCAGTGGAGTGTGTCACTGCCCTCGCGATACTGTGTCGATAGGATGAGGGACTTCAGAACTGGTCGTTCCTTCAACTGCGAGGTGACCAGTTCTTCGTTTTGATCTGAGTTCGAGGTGGGGAACTCGAAAGTGACATGTCGAATGGCCAGATTTTGCAAGGCTAGGCAATGGTAGAATATTCGGGCAGGGAAGGTATCCAAATCCGAGAGTTCGAGCGAGGTAAGATGTCTCGAGCTCAAGAGAGACCAGAGGTTTCTCGCAAATTCTCGGTTCACCGTCAGGCTCTGTCCACGACTTGAACGAATCTGGAGTGACCGTAGAGATGGGAGATCGCCAAGTGCGGAGACGATCGGTGCAGCCGATGTGATAAGGAGATGATGAACATATGTTCGGAGATGGGAAGACGCTGAGATAACGTCTGCGAGAGAGGTCCGGTTCTCATCAAAATCCAAGGCGAGTCGACTGTACAGAAATGGCCGGGTAATCGCGCACCAAGTTTGTGAGACGAGGCTGCAAGAGAGGAGGGTTTTGAGCCGGTCTGGGTCTTCGTTTAGGTGGCATATAAACTGCTCAACGATTTCTGCAGGAAGGGAGGCCATGGTGAATGGAGACCTCCAACCGCAGCTGCCGGTTGAGCCGGCTTGAGCGGAGATTGAAGCTTCTCGGAAATCTCCTGCAGCTCAAATTTCAACCCGAAGCGTCTATCACTATCAGCATCTCCTTCTGTGCACAGAGTTGGTGTTTTCATCATCAAAATGACATCCTGGAATGCCTCCACATTTTCTATCCGTGGGCTCTCTGTTGAAGCGGCATATGGCAAGCTAGATGCAGAAATAGTGCAACTAGAAGCACGCCTTTCTGCACTCAAGACTATTCGAAACTCCCTAGCTCCCATCTCTAAAATCCCCACAGAACTCCTCTCAAGAATCTTCCGCAATTGTCCCAAAGACAGTACATTCCCATTTTCTGACGAGAATCTGGACGTCAATACCCGATTTTTCGTTAGTTGGGTGTGTCGCCATTGGCGGAGCACTGCCCTCGCGACCCCAAGTCTCTGGACTGTCATATCCAAGAAGAGTCGAGAGGTTCCCATTCCTCATGACTTTGTTCAAGAGCTTCTCGTCAGGAGTCGCGGTCTGAACATTGCAATCAGTCTGTTCGATCCGTCACCGGACATGTTGAAGACGTGTCTCTCCGAGCTGCCTAGAATGCAACACCTACGATTACTCTTAGAAAATTACAGCGCAGAACTTGATCCCTTACTTTCGCAACCTGCTCCTGTTCTCGTCTCTTTCGGCATTGGGGATTATTATGGGGCTGACCTCCCGCCATTCGGGGGAAATCACCCACATCTACGCCATCTCACGATTTTGAATGATTGCTCCATCACGAGCAGTTCCACATTATTTGCTCCCACTTTAACAAACCTCCATATCACCAAGACTTTCCACACTGTCCACAATCTCATCAGCATACTGGCTTCGCTCCCAAATCTGGCGGAGCTCGTTCTTGTGGAGACGTTCCGGGATCATGGCGCATTCATAACACCCCCATACCGACATCAATACCCAAGCCTTCGGGTCATTTCTATCACAGACTCGATGACAGAAACCGTATTTAACTTCCTAGAATGTCTTGGTGTTCCCCAAGCGCTTATCACGGTCATCTGGCCTGAGAACACCGAAGGGGTCCTGCCTGACAATATGCTCAAGGACATATTCGTGGCACTCGGTCGTTACCATACAGACGACTTCTCCCAGTTCCCAATCCGTCATTTATCTTTTCTAGACCACCCTTATCAGCCGCACTTCTCGCTCGATATCTCAAGCACTCCCGCGCGACATCGTCATTCTTTCCAGTTTCCAGGAATACCAGGGTGTTATTTCATCGACCACATCTACTCCAGACTTTCATTCGAGCACTTGCAAAATCTTGCAACGGATACGTTATCCTCCGACAATCTGCTTGACAGATTTGAGGTAGCGGAAGAGCTCAGAGTTGTCGAAGTGTATGGGCCTGGACCTCTTAAAAACCTCGCATGCAGACTCTACGACGAGCATGAGACCGAAGAGGAGGAGGAGGAGTCTTGGTCACGGTCGTTCTCTGCTCTTGAAGAGTTGATAATCCATCAGGTAGACGGCCGCGTGTCCACAGACGCACTGGATGGCTTAGAGAAAGGTTTGGCCGCTCGTCGGCAAGCAGGATGTGGCTTATGGAAACTAGTGTTTGTGAAGTCTCCGAATGTGGATGTAAACCCGTTTAGAGATTTCGTTGATGTTCTCTCAGTTGTTGACTAGTTTATATTTCACTGTAAAATTCGATTGTGCCCTCGACAACGTCTGTTATTAGTACCTCGGATCCACATACGTACTATGCATCTTGATCACCCAACTGCCGATTTGCATCTGAGTTAGCAATGACTTCGACTACTGAGTGCACTCGCCCATCGTACAACTGGTATCTGATATCAACACGTACTTGTATAGGTAAAGTGATAGCGGAGAATTTGACATTTGTAACTTTGCATAGTTGCAGAAGCTTGAGCGGCCTCAATCCCCAGAAACCTCTGATTAGATGCGATTTATGTAGTGAGTTTCCGCTCTTTAGGTGTCGATTATTCATCAAAACCAAAAGACTCCATATCGCCCAGAGCCCATCAATCGTTGGTGTATACTTGTAGTGTACGTGACGTCTTGAGGAAGCTGATAAATCAATCATATTCATACAAGGACTTTTAAAAATCACGTACCATGAAAACATTCAACGGATAGAACGCCCTTACTAGCCCACGTTGGGAGCATCTCGTGAAACCAAGAAATCATGGCTTGGGAAACTTCATCGTCGGGCTCATCATAACACTTCAAATGCAACCGTTGCAAATTACAAAAGCGGTTGAGAAGATTGTCCATGTCGGACCATCTCTCCGAATGAGCGGAGAAGCCGCCGGCAGTGTTTTTGTATAGGTCACAAAGAAGGACCAGCTCGTGAAGAGTCTCTGGATTCGGAAGACCTGAGAGAAGCAAGACAAGCCAAGGAAGAGCGTTGAATTGACTGAGTGTCTGGGTAACTGCGACGGTTATGCTGGAGATGTTCTGTAACTTTCGAGGATCTAACAAGCCCAAAGGGTTTTGTACATCGCCCGTGATACCTAAACGAGGTTTAGGGTGTAGTGTGAAGTTTTAGTTCAGACTTAAGAGGCGGTATGGATACATACACGAGGTGGGTGGATCAATGAGGACGGTCTTGAGTGAGTGAGAAGCATGGGAGATAAGTCTGCAATGCGCCTCGTATGAACTCATCATATTTCCTCGGTCCACTCCGATAAAGGTTTCGAGTTGTGAAAGGTCAAAGGGTGAAAGCGGGGAGAGGAGCCAATTCAGGTTCTCATTTCCCTCGCGGTGGAAAGTTGACAAAATGAGGGATTTAAGAATTGGACGTCTCTCTGCCAGTAGATGAGGCACATGAAGTTCCTGGTCTATATCTGACGTCGAGGGGGACATGAAAGTAACTTGCCGAATGGCCAGATTTTGCAAAGCGACGCAGTGATACAGCAACTCGGCAGGAAAGTTAAAACCCGACAGTTCGAGTGATGTTAGCGATTTCGAGCCAAGTACGGATCCGAGGTTCATCGCAAACCCTCGATCTAAATGCAAACTAAGGCGAACGCTGGAACGGATCTGCAGCGATTGTAAAGATGGGAGTGATCCAAGTTTGGAGAGGATCGACAAGGGCGATGCAGGGGGGTTCGACGTTCTTCCTATGAGGAGGTGGTGGATGTACGCCTGGATTTGGGATGATTTGGAGATGATATCAATGAGGGTGGTTGCTTGGGATCTACTGATGTCCAAGAAGACGTTGTTGTATAAGAATGGTCGAGCAATGGAACCCCAGGTGTGCGAGACAAGGCTGCAAGCAAGAAGGGGCTCTGTTCGGTCTTTGTCTTCGTTTATATGCCACATGAACTGCTCGACGATTTCTGGAGGGATAAGGGCCATCGCAAAAGAATAATCGGTCGACTGTACTGTAGCTTGCCAGGTCAGCCCCACACTGCAACAACCATTGATTCGGGAGGAGCTTAAATCCTTCGGATCTCTCCGAAGGCGCCTGCGTTTGCGCCCGGTTGCTTACTGACAGCAGCAAGAATAGCGGCTTGGTAGTGCGCTCAACTTGCAACTTGTACCAGTGGCTAGGTCAGTATCTAAATCTGGTGCGGACGAGTATATGGTCCGGCAGACAGATGTACAAGGTGAGATTGCCCATTTACTTTCACGAGAAAGTTAGCGTCTTCTGATTCGAATTCAATTGAATTCGAAGTGGCTGTAGCGCCTTGAGTTGGTCGAGACGAACCGGTCGAGATGCCGAGCAACAATATGTTGTTTGAATACAAAGGTACTTCTTCTACTTTCACCTCGGGCCTGATGAAAAAATTCACTCATCCTTTCGTTCGAATCAGCGCGAGAAGCCACCTCGAGATTGCCTTGTATCGAACCACCATCGTCGGGGTAACCAATCGCAGGCATAGGCTTGGAACTTGGGCCACGGATATCCTTTTTCGTTCGACTAGAACCAGATCAAAAATCGAAGAAGATGGTCCGTCGGGCCTTTACTCTTCGTTATAAACACGCCAGAGCACTCTGAGATGGTTCCTTTCTCCCATTTCCCCCTGGGACCTACTGGGCCGGCCTGAACGAAAGAAAACACAAGATGCAGCGTACTCTATCCGTTCCGTCGCTCTATTGTCTCCTTCTCGTCTACGCTTCGTCCATGCTCATTCTGGTATCTGCGTCGCCATATCTCAACAACCTAAGCACGCACGAACGACGGCATCACCTCCCCGCTGGTTGGATGCGCATCGACCAACACAACGCATCTAAGCCTCTTCAATTACGGATCGGCCTCACACAGTCAAATCTTTCCAAGCTTGAAGAACTCTTGCACGACGTCTCACACCCGGATTCTACCAACTACGGGAAACATTGGTCCCCCGCTAGGATTGCAAAAGCGTTTCAGCCTTCCAAAAGAAGCACCGATGAGGTAAAACTCTGGTTGAGCCAGAGCGGAGTCGACGAGGGAAGGGTAGGTATTTCGAAGAGTGGAAATTGGATCCACGTGAACTCGACTGTTGGAGAAGTGGAGAAGTTGTTGAATGCGCAATATTTTGTGTATCGACACGAGGAAAGTGGAGAGATGCATCTTGGTGAGGATTTTAAGCGCATATATTCAAGTTTTATGATGCTCACATTCCCTCAGGTTGCGAAGAATACTCTCTCCCATCCCATATTACTCCCCACATCGATTTTATCACCCCAACCGTTCATTTCAGCGCAGCTGTAATCAAACCCCATGGAGTTGCCGCCCATACTGGCACATTTGTGAACACTCTAGGATATAAGCAACCTCCCAAGACGAAGAAGTTAGAAAGTCTTAAAGCGAGTGGTGATCTGGAGCGGTGTCATGACCAGATTGAACCCGCTTGTCTTCGAGCCCTGTATGGCATGCATTATGAGCCGATGTTTGGGGAACTCAATTCGTTTGGAATCGGTGAGTTTTTCCGGGTCACCTGAAAAGATTGGGACTTAACGATTGTTAGTTGAATACACGCCACAATCGTATAACCAGTCTGACCTCGATCTGTTCGCAAGCAGGTATTCGTCATCTCCTTCAGCCGTTGGGAAGGAACCAAATCTCGTGGCTATCGATGGTGGTAAGCCTTGAGTTCCTCCCATCTCAGAGATCATGCGCATAGATTCAACTTTTGATGCGCATATATGAAGGTACCTTGATTGCGTTCCCGAATTTTGACTTGACTGTCGAATCCAATCTGGATCTGGAATACGCGATGGGGATCGTAGGGCCTAGACAAAATGTTACATTGTATCAAGTTGGTGATACGTCTGAAGGTACGTTTGAATGCGGGTCTACGTGTCCTGTCCTAGTAAGGTTCTTATGAGCTTAATTCTATTTTCTGTCACAGGGGCGTCATTTGGTAACTTCCTCGACGCACTGGATGGCGCGTTCTGTCAATTTGAAGGCGGTGATGACCCTTCTGAGGACGGAATCTATCCGAATCGGAGGCCAGGAGGATACCATGGTTCGTTTTTAGCTTGGTCCTCTGCCATATCGTTCGCTTCAATGTTCTTTTGCAGGACGCGACTGTGGCACAACCAATCCAGCGAACGTCATCTCGACATCGTATGGTTACAACGAAGCCGAGCTAACACCTGCGTATACCGCAAGACAATGTGCCGAGTGAGTCCCATTCAAAACTTCCTCGGAATCACTCTTTGGTTGATGTGTTCGACAGGTACGGGAAACTTGGCCTTATGGGAATCACGGTTCTGTATTCGTCTGGAGATAACGGAGTTGCAGGTAAGAATGGTCTTAAGTCTCGCGTATGTTGTGTCAATATTGGCGCTGTCGTAGGAAATCGGGGGTATTGTCTCCACGAGGACGGTAAGTGATTCCTACTTTCCTGCTGGGGCGGACTCGAATTGAACCTATTAACATTCAGGTAGCCAGTCGGAATCAGGTCATAATTTCAATCCAAGTAAGTCCTCGCTTTCTCTGTTTTACCCGTCTTCTCTAATCCTCCTGCGTTCTCCTCCCTTCCATCAAACAGGCTTTCCGGCTAGCTGTCCCTATGTCACCTCCGTTGGTGCAACAATGATGCTCCCAGATGCATCCGTAAACGACGCTGAGGTCGCATGTGAACGAACCATCTACAGCGGCGGAGGTTTTAGCAATCACTTCGAGCTACCGAAGTACCAGAAGACGCAAGTGCAAGATTATTTGAAGAAGAACAGACCGCTGTTCGAGAAGTCGAGGTGGAATTCGACTGGGAATGTGAGTTTATTCCGTTACTCGTTTCGGATTGCTTCTGAATGGTCCCCTCAGAGTCGTGCTTTTCCTGATTTGTCTGCGAATGGGTATGGTCCTTCTCCTGTTACCAGCGATGACACTTATCGAGCTTACATTCCTATGCAGAGCCAACTATGTCACTACCGTATGCAATCGTGTTTCTTTCCTTCTCATTAGATTTCGGTCTTGACTTCCTCATTTTTAGATAGATGGTGGATTCTACTCCGTCTTCGGAACCTCTGCATCCACTCCTGTGGTTGGAGCAATCTTAACCCTGATAAATGACCTTCGATTAGGTCTTGGAAAGACACCAACTGGATTCATTAATCCCGCTGTACGTCCCTGTCCTACCTTCTCTCGTCTCGCCCCGTCTCTAGTCGCATTCTGCCTTCTTCCATGCAACAATTTTACTGATGGCACCTTAGATCTATTCGTCCCTTTTCCAAGATGCATTCAATGATATTACGGAGGGACGTAATCCGGGGTGTGGGACAGAGGGATTTGGTGCGGCGCCTGGTTGGGATCCGGTTACGGGTTTGGGGACACCCTCGTTCCCCAAGTTGGTGGCGCGGTGGTTGGAGTTGCCTTAGTCCGTGGTAGATCAACATCGACTCCCTTTTATTGAGATTGAAGGATACTATTGGCCAGTGGTACTTCATTTAGTATTAAGCTACCCCTTAAATCTAGTTCTAGGTTTGCCGGCGTAGCTATTTGCAATTCTACGAAAATGGGACTCGGAGAAAACAACGAAGAAGCATGGCTTGTGTATGGCCTACATACAGATAGACGGGACTCGATATGCGTGCCTCAGCATGTACAGTGCGGATCGTGGGATGACCATTTACATGCACAACCCATCAAATGCTGTTCCATGCTTTCCGTGTACGTGAGGTCTGTGTCACAGGGAGTCTATTCAGGCTCCACCACGGTAAAAAAAAAAAGACTACAGACAGCGTACCAGAGAAACAATCGACAGAGAGAATTTCCTTGTCGACCAATGTGGGCAGCTGTATGTGGAACCAAGAAACCAAATCTTCTGCAACTTCCTCATTTGGTTCATCGTAGCACTTCAGATATACCTTTTTCAGGTGCTTAAAGCGAGTAAGAAGGTCGTCCATTTGAGACCAGCCGTCCAAATACCAGCTGAAGTTGTTCGAGGAATGTTCGTAAAGGTCACAGATGAGGGTGAGGTCGTGAAGGGTTTCAAAGTTCGGAACACCTGAGAGAAGGGCAACAACCCAAGGAAGAGTGTCGAGGTCATCTCCCGGGTCTTGGATTACTGCGATCGTGATACTAGAGATGTTCTGCAGTGATCCAGGATCTAAAGGACCAAGCGGATCCGGCAGACCTTTGACGATACCTTATAAGTTCAGAAGAGTCAAATCATACGATCAGGACGAGGATAGGAATACCTACAATTGCTAGGTGGATCTATTAGAACAGTTTTGAGGGAATGGGAAGTATGGGAGATGAGTTTGCAGTGCCCTTCATATGAACTCATCACGTCGCCTCTATCCAGTCCGATAAACGTCTCGAGTTGAGATAAGTCAAAGGGCGATTGTGGGGAGAGGAGCCAGTTCAATATATCCGCTCCCTCGTGATACCCAGTTGATAAGATAAAGGATTTGAGGATCGGTCGTCCTGTTGTTCGGGAGAAAGCCGATCCTCCGTCAAAATCTGATGCTGATGTAGGCACAGGGATCTTGAGAGTCACCTGTCGAAGGGCCAGATTTCGCAAGGCGACGCAATCATACAATGATTGAGCGGGAAGGTCTCCAAAATCCCACAATTCGAGCGATGTAAGAAATTTCGACCTTAGAATGGGCCGTAGGCTCGTGGCTGATTCTAACCCCGTTGTCGTTGGGCTTGAACGCAGCTGGAGAAACCGCAATGATGGAAGATCACCAAGAGCAGAAAGGATCGGAACGGTGGGTTCAATCGAATTGAGATATCCTCTGATGGAAAGGTGGCGAATGTAGGTCCGGATGTGCACGGAATTTGAGATCAGGTCGATAAGGGAGGTGGTGCGGCTTGGTCTAGTGGTATTTGGAATATCCAAGGCCAACCTCCTGTACAAGAATGGCTGAACAACCGCGCACCAGGTTCGTGAGACGAGACTGCATGAAAGAAGAGCATTCATTCGGCGATCTGGCTCTTCGTTGAGATGTAGTATGAATTGCTCAATGATTTCAGCAGGGATCGAGGTCATCATACACTCGGCGCTGGCCATGCGGGAACCAGGGAGGTGGGAAGCTGGTAAGGGGGTTTTGGTGAGTGTGGTCTGAGCGGCGAGCTCGAGGAAGTATATCGCTGCAGTACCCAGGTACGGTACATACGACATCACGATCGGCCAACCGAAAGGTCCGGCCGGGGCCGGGGTCGCCGGCCACGTGGCGGAGTTCAACATTGCAACCCTGCTGGTTCCTTTCTTCCCATCGCTGCACTGTCTTTGCCGCAACCAAAATGACGCCCTCAACACCAAGTGGGTCCCCCTTCATATCCAGGTTCCAAGGACTCTCTCTTGAAGATGCCTACCACAAGTTAGACGCAGAAATCGACCAACTACAAGAGCGTCTTTGTTCTCTTAGAACATTTCGTAACACCCTGCCCCCCATCTCCCAAATTCCAACAGAGATCCTATCCAGAATTTTCTTCCATTCTCAGAAGGACAATACACCAGCATTTCCTGACGACGTAGACGCAAAAACGCGGTTTTTCGTCAGCTGGGTTTGCCGTCACTGGCGGAGCACTGCTCTGGCGACTCCGGGCCTCTGGACGGCCATTTCGAAGAAGAGTCGAGATGTTTCGATTCAAGTTGACTTCGCTCGAAAGCTTCTCCTCCGGAGTCGCAATCTGGGCCTGGCTATCAACCTTTGCAAACCATCACCCGACGTGTTGAAGGTCTGTTTATCTGAATTGCCTCGAATACAGCACCTGAGGTTGCAGCCTGCACCATATGACCGAGAGGCTAGCAGTTTATTATCGAAGCCTGCTCCTCAGCTCACTTCCTTACACCTCGGAAGGTTCAGCGATTCCGCTCCGCTATTCTCGGCAATCTATCCCAGTTTATCCCACCTCAAGATTTCCGATTCGCCCAGTGTCATGTCCTCGCCACTGATCACTCCCACAATAACAAGTCTCCATATTGTCAACACCATCCACTACACTCTATCAGCTCCCGTTCTCATTCGTGTTCTTACTTCGCTTCCGAATCTTACAGAATTCGCCCTTGTGGGCCGCTTCGACCGCACTCCGATTGTCGCATCGACGCATCGACTTTCTCACCCCCGTCTTCAAGCCCTATCAATCACAGGCTCATCTGCGGACAAAATGTTTGACTTCCTTGGGTGTCTTGATATCCCCAAAGCGGCCATTACTGTGCTCTCTCGAGCAGACAAAGACGAGGACTATATCGACATTGAACACGTCGGAGTGGCGTTCGACAATTACCGCAGAAGGATCCCATTCCATATTCACCATCTAGGTATCCGAGCAGGCTATGACGATCTTTCCATCGATATCTCCAGTGCGCCCTTGCGACATCGTCACACCATTAATTTTCAGAGTGGGAGCCCATATGAGCACGCATCCGAATTCTGCCCTGCGCTATCTATCATGAAATTGAAGACCTTCTCAGCAAACTACGCAGCTGATGACCCGTTCGAAAGATTTGAAGAGTCGACAAATCTGAGAACTATGACGTTATCCGATTTGGGGACCGTGAGTCATGCCGCTTGGGGGCTCGACAACAACATTGAGACTGGGAAGACCGATTTCCCCTGTCCTGCCTTGGAAGAGATAAGGATACACGACTCGGCGAATTGTCCCAAGATTTCAGAAGATCTGGAAGAACTGCGGAAAGTTCTGGCCAATCGTCAGGCAGCAGGATTGGGTCTGCCTTCGCTGGTGTTCGAACGGTGTCCTGGTGTGGATGCAGCCCAGTTTAAAGAGATAGTGGGTGTGGTGACCATTATTGAATGAATTCACTTTATGCTTTGCGTGTATTTTCTCTTTATACAACTTTGTGGTAGATTTCGCAATTCCAATTATACGAGGCAAGTGATTAGTCTCTGCGAAGCACCAGTTTGTTACAATCTTCGAGTAGTCAAAAGGCAATATGGGTTTGAAAAGGTTAGCATATGTAGGGATCTCGTTGAAGTTGTGTTGGTCAGGAGGGTGCCGATTGGCAACTAAATCTCTTGCATCATATTTCGAAAATCCGTTGAGCGAGAGGGACTGGGTTAAATCTGTTTATTGTACTTGTATCATTCATGACGGCTGTGTACACTGCGCTTTTAAAATAAAATAAAATCAGAGGACAACGCGGTTACAGAGTAAAATGAACAAAAATATAATCGTTCAAAGCAAAAGCAGCAAAAGGCTCACACGGCTGCGAGCGTAGCGCTTATCCTCGGCCATCTTGTCCTCCCACCATGTCACTTTTAGCCCAGGTGTACTCCTACCTCCCCTCGTTGAGTACTGACGGGATTACTACAGAGGAGGTGCGCAACAAGGTAGACCAGGAGATATCCCAGCTGCAAGATCGAGTCATTCTGTTCAAAACATTCCGCAACTCCCTCGCTCCTGTATCCCGACTTCCTACTGAGATCCTTTCCAAAGTTTTCACTTGCGTCCAGGATGGATTGGATCCCTCCGATCAAGATGATTACCATGACGCGCTCTTCTTTATTACTTGGGTTTGTCGCGAGTGGCGGTACACCGCCCTTGCAACACCACAGATCTGGACGATAATCGCCGACACAATATCGGAGTCTCCTCTGGACATCCAGCAAATCGAAGCGTTCATTCAGCGGAGCAAAAAATATCCCTTATCTGTCACCCTTAGCGACCCATCCGACGATGGTCTGATCACTTGCTTGACTCAGATGCCCAGGATCTGGAAACTCGAGTTGCTGGATGCCGGTAATCTCCTGCATCGTCGAGAAAATCGCAAACAGATCCAGGCGGCATTATCGCGAACAGCACCACAGCTCAGCTTTCTAGCTCTCGAAGTCATCTCCTTTCCCAAATTCCGCCTTTTCTCCGGTAATCATCCCAAACTTGAATCAATACGACTTGAGAGTTGCACTCTCGCATTCCCCACTGCTACAAGCCGATCACTTTTATGTGGCACCACCATCACATGCCTTCACTTTATCAACCACCGTCCTCTGATCGGAGCGCCTTCCTTCTCCAAGGTCCTTATCTCGCTTCCAAACTTAGAAGAGCTGCTGCTCGACTACTCACTCTCTGATCACAAAATTGCCCGTGTGTACCCCACCGTAACCTTACCGAACCTTCAGACCATCCGTGTTACCGACGACTACGCACGTGCAATCGGGTTCCTTGGCGTGTTGAATATTCCCTGCGCATCCGTCTCTGTGTTCTTAGATAGACGCACAGACTGGCAGGCGTTCTCTTTCGACTTTCTTGATTACCTTGACAGTCGAGCTCGAACCTTTGCGGTCCACACCCTAGATATCCGACCTGAGTTGTCTACGACTTTCATTGTCAATTTTGCTGGCAACGAGTCTAGACATCGTCACACACTCCGACTCGAAACCACCCATGTGGTAGTTTCGAAGATCTTGAATATGATGGACGTTTCGCAAGTTACCAACGTCTCGTTAGCTGGCTTATCAGTCGAGCGTCTAGACTGGTTCCTCGACGCACTCAAGGTGGTGGAGGTACTCAGTGTAACCGGGAACGCAGATGACTTGGACAGTATTGTCGGGCGTTTGCCACTTGGTGAGGACGAGCAGACGGACATAGGAGCGTTCCCAAAGCTGAAGCAGCTGGATCTCAGCGAATTGGACGATGGACTATATGGAACGCTGATAAAGACATTGACTTCTCGCCGAGATAAAGGATTCGGACTGGTGAAGTTGAGTGTCGCCGGACGTGAACACCGAAGTTGATAGTATTTTTTGTAGTGGATTCAGAGTGAAATTAATAGAAATGTAAGGCAATAATTCATGGGATCCTTCTGTAACGATGTCTTGAAATCTTGCTTGAAATTCAGAACACGGTGTCATGAGCTTGCGTACTTATCAGAGCGGAACACTTTTTGCCGTCTACGCACTTAGTACACAGAAACGCTACGTTGGACTCGGATACATGTTCTCCACTCGTAGTTAAAAGTCGGTTTATGTACCTAAGTACTGTTAGCAGTTCATGTACTAGTAGCGCAGATGGCTATTCAAGCCCGTCTCAGTCTGCGTCGCAAAAGGCGGACCTTTAGGGTTAGGGTTTCGAATGCAACCAAATAGTTTGCAAGGTCGGCTCTTCATTGATATCTTGCCATCAGCTTGCCATTCTTCCACTTGGCGGAAGCTCGGCCTCAGGCTAGCTCAACATGTGGCACTCACCCATCGGTACTTATTCCTGCAATGACCATCACCTTCCAACAAAAGAATTGTACAACAAAATTGATGAAGAGATCTCCAAAGCCCAACTCCACCTATGTTCACTTCGGACCCTTCGCAATTCCCTTGCTCCGGTTTCCCAAATCCCCACAGAACTTCTTTCCAAGATCTTTGTTCATTCCCAGGACTGCGGTGACATATCAATAGTCGGGGAAATAGACCTAACAACACGGTTACCGATCAGTTGGGTTTGTCGTCACTGGCGGGAAATAGCCCTCGCGACTCCGGCTCTTTGGACGGTAATTGCCACGGAAAACCAGAGAGAAGACACCTCTTCTATTCTTGAGTTTGTAGGACAACTCATCGCGCGTAGTCAGCCTTTGAACCTCGCTGTCGACCTCTTTGACACATCGAGAGAAGTGATAACCGCTTGTTTAACATCAGCTCTCTCTCGAATCGAATACCTGAGGCTGGGAGATTCAGAGACGACAATATCCGCAAAACCTAAGGAGGTTTTCTCTCGGGCAGCTCCTCGCCTTTCCTCTCTGGAACTCATCGGATTTAAATTTCCACAGAACCTGGCTTTGTTCTCCGAAATCCATCCGCAACTCAGGTCCCTCACCATCCGAGAGTGCAGAATGCGGGGTCTCCCACCACTCATATCTCCCACCCTTACGCAGCTCTATATCATCGACAACCATTATACCATTACTGCTGCCGACCTCCTCGCCACCCTACCCTCACTTCAAAACCTACAGGAGTTAGTCATGATCAACAGTTTTGGTAGGGAGACATCAGTCCTGGGTCTTCCTACGCAGCGCGTCCATCTTCCCCGTCTTAAAGTCATTAGTTTCACAGGCAATGAATCAGAGCCACTTTTCCAATCCCTCGGATGCCTTGACATACCACAAGCGTTTGTCAACTTAGCAAATGGGCCATGGCTGATCGCCTGGCAAATCCGAGTCCGGGGGGGGGCATGGCAACCGGCCCGCGCCGGACCGAAGCACGTGGTGTACGGCCGCGTTTGGACACCATGTGACTTCTAAGTCATGGCAGGACTCGGCGATTATGAACGTTCAGTCCGTACTTACCCAGGCTTGGTTTTCCTTCTTTGGATATTTTGTCTAAATGGGTCCAGATCCAGATACCCAGCTTCATGAGGCATTTATATATCAAGTGTGCTAGGAGAATGTCAGGTGAGTTCTTCAATTTATATAT
>ML208722.1:0-13551 GCA_004369065.1 Pluteus cervinus
CCCACAACACATTTCAGTTAATCACCGGGTCCCTAGATGGTCGGTTATTACTATGGGACTTTCCAGAGGCTACGTTGTTGCGAACCATCGAAGTCGTGCAACCGATGCACCATATTTGCGCTCATAAAGATGTGAAGGATGCTGTATTTGTTGCAGTCACTCGACCACCTAAACTACAGGATGCTACTGGTATGTCATTCCATGTCCTATTGGAGGTCACTCAAACGTTTATACTACTCCACAGACGACAACGGAGCCGTTCTTCGAGTGGCTCTCGGTATACAACCAACCTCGGATCGGCCTGTGGGTATTTTGGCTGTTGGAAGGACAGGCTTCCCAACAGGATTGACAATTTCGCCAAGTGGCTCGTGGCTGGTTGCCATTGCAGGACGTGAGGTCTAGGTAGCAAATTGCATTGGCATGCACGTGCTGTTTCGTCGATTGCCTTTACGTCGAATGGAGCGTGGCTGCTGAGTGGTTCACCGATGAATACGGTTGCGTTATGTCAGTTCGGCGACGCTGAAAGTCATGAAGAGTATATCTAGCTTAGAACTAGGTAAGAGCGAGACCAACATTCTCTTTGGCTTTCCACTTAATCTTTCTCCACGTAGATTCATCACCCGTTGTCCTTCCGTCAAGTTCGCATCCACCACCATTAGGCATTCATTGTACCCTCAAGAGTAGTGTTGGCAACAACCTCACAAGATAGTCGTTGGATGGCAACAGTAGATGTCCGTGATGGAGGAAGTTCATTCATGGTCAAAAGGAGATTGTAGCGCTATGTTTCAATCCCACTCCGCGACTCAGAACACGCAAGGTCCGCAGTGCGTCTCGATTCGTGAAGCTGGAAAGATCAAGGTCTTGCGGCTCAAGTCGAGTGAAACCAGTGGTGGTGCAGTCGCCCTTCGTCCTGCTTGCTCAGCAATTCCACTTTACCATCCTCGTTCACTACGAGTATGAGCACAGCGAGTAGCACAAGCATGGATAGTACCAACGGCAAGTCGGTCAAGTTCATCGATATGCCTATCGTCCATTAGGCAAGCTGAGATTCTGAAAGTCCGACGGGTTCGACGTTCCTGTCGCCATGGCATCAAATTCACAGCCGGACAGTTCTTCGACTACAACTGCACCTGCGACTACGACAGCTCCGTCTTCTTCCTCTTCAGCACCTCTTTCAACTTGTTCTGGTCTTCCCTCATATGTCCTAGAACGAGATCGAAGAGGACAGTCCGTTGTTAAATCTGAAGAACAAACCATCCATTCAGATTCTACAATCCTCTTCGAACCCAAGTTCGAGCTCTGACTCTGGGTCGGGTTCGTTTGGCAATGGATTGTTCACTTCCAAAGCTTCCATACCTGCCAGCCCCACCAAGGAGAATACCGGAAACAAAGAAGATGGCGGGCATGTAAAGGACAAAGGGAACCCTGATCTCCTCCCCCAAGCCCATTCAACATATGCGGACTCCCCCCAAATTCAAAAGTATGCCTAAATCCTAAATCGACACCGCTGTGATCAAATGGTCGTTCTTTGCGTCGGAAAGGCTAGCGATTCGTAGAGTCTGAGGTGTGTTGAGTCTTTCCGTTCATCGCTTCTTTCCTTTATGTACTGGTTGGTTCAATGCCCTCCCTCTGTCCCTCACCAGCCTCACCGGTCACCCCTGTTACTCTCTCCTATTCCGATGGCTCATGTCTTCCATTGGCGAGTACTTTCTCTTAGCCCATGCGAAACGAGTAACTTACCAGGACATTTTAGGCTTCTCGATTCATTTGTTTGGTGTACGTTGAACACACCACCACCCTCGCCTTTGATAGCTTCTCTGGAGGTAGTAAGTACCCCTGGTTTCGGTTCGACGGCACTCCTTGCACATTTGCGAGGGTATTCTGTGTGTCGGACGACCACTCGTCGTAGGTACGAGTATTCATTTTAATTCACGTTTTCTATTCCGAGATACTAATGTCCTCATTTCCCATTTATCTAGCTAACTGCACCGCTCCCAACCTCCTCGACACCAAGCTCGCCACCAACGGCGTGGGAACCAATGTATACGATGTTCGTCACAACGTCAAGACTGCCCAATTGTGGTTCCATTCGCCTCGAACCCTCTCGTCAACTTTCCACCCATCTTCGGTTGTCCAACGACAGCGTAATCTCAAGTTTATTGACGGGAACTCAGACTGTGCATCCCGCCAAGGGTTTTTCGAGTGGAGGGTGTCGACTTGTGTGTTCGAATTCATCTTTTCCGGTATCGAGTTCACTAACGGATCTTTTCTTTTTCTTAGCCACCACCACCTCTCCCATTCTGTCCCTGTCGTCACATACGATGTTAGTGTGACATCCTTTGTTACCACTGACACCCTTACACCCACGGCGACCAAACAGCCATTTCTTTGCGGCTCCGGACAAATAGCTGCTCGCCTGGTGGTTTCAAACCGATACCCGGCCAATTGTCACCATCAACGCACTCGATACTTAAGCATGTTTACTTATTTCGTTCGTATTCTTTACCGTTCTTATTCTAACAATGACCTTAGTGACAACGACGACCTCAACGCCTTCAAAGAAGAAGAAGAAGAAGACGACATAACGGCGGTTTCGAGACAGCAACCAAACAGCAACGTAAAATCGAACGACGGAGGTTGGGTTGGTGTGAGTGAGGTGAGTGAGGTGAACAGCATGGTATGTGACTCGGAGCTGGTCATTAGGTGGCAGTGGGTACATAGAAGTTATGTGAAAATGCGTCTTCTGTTTCTTCAGCATTCAAGATCTTGAATTATTATTGGGAACTGAAAATGGAGGACAAGTCATATGTTATGAGCGAAGTCTTGACAGTCGCCAAGGAGGGATCAGCGCGCCCCTGAACACCGAGAGAAGTCGCACCTGTTCGTTCATTTCTTTTTCTTTCTTTGCACAACTCTTCCGTCATGCCCGAGGTCACTGAATGCACCGTGGCCTGCCTGTACCTGGGAAATTTTCTCAATGCTCAACCACAGGAGGCCTTGCTCCTCCGGCGTCTATGGGTTGACGCCACAGGAAAGGAGCGGCGGATCTTCCTGGAAGATTCGCCCAATCACCCTGGTGCTCATGGCCTTGTCTACGAGCTTGAATCAACCTCCGAGATCAAACGTGGCCCCGGCACAAGCAAAGAAGACACTGACACTGACACCGACGCCGACACCGACACATACGTCAAACCTAAACCCAAACCCAAACCCAAACCCAAATCCAAATCCAAACCCAAACCCAAATTCAGGTTCAAAGGCCAAAAGGATGAACCCGAACCCGAACCGGAAGATGAATTGGGGCGACTCCCTGTATTTCCTACCGTGGAGCGCTACAAGGGAAAAGGACCTATTGCAGCACATGAACTGGCTCTCCAGGATGTGGAAGTTTGCCACCGTAATGTTATTCTCCTTTTTGTCGACAAAGACTCAAATGCTTTATGGAGCCAGGTGAGGATTTGATGCGCTTTTTTGCTCTTCTGTCTGACTTGAGGTGCAGATAAGCTTTTACACTCATTCGTTCCCGCAAATCTTGACGAAGAGAGTATGGGAGGAATCCATCTGTGTTGTGTCGCGACAGGTAACTCCTAGTCCATGCTCTTATTGATAGGACTGACTTCGGTTCTTTTTCCAGGATCGCGGCTTCAAAGTTGGTCTGGCCTTTGAGTTCAGGGACTACGTCGTGGCTTTTTTGAGTTTGAATCTGAATATCAAGGTGTGCGCATCGCGAAATGAATACAACTTCATTCCCACTGAAATCCTGACAGTTTTCGTGGGCGGATAGTCGGTCTAAACTCACATGGCAGCAGCCCGATGTTTACCTCAAGTTCGAGCAATTCCTTGAAAAGGTGGCTCGATGGAACACAACCCGCCGCAATGATAAAAATCTCGATCGATCTGGGAATGCGATGCTAATAGTGAAGGACACTGTGGAATTTTCGGGGATTGGCTTATATTCTGTTTCTGAGGTTTTCTTTGCTGCAGGTAATTGGCCTGTATCGTCTCCTTGATTAGCAAGGATGCTCACCGGTCGCTTTATCTCTTCACCAGGAATTCCCGTCCACATCAGCGAGCGTGAGCTTTTTTCTTGTCCATCTCGCACAGCCCGTCTGTGTGAAGCCATCTGGATGCTGAGTCGACGTGCCCGTGTGGATTCATGGTGCGTTTATTTTGCCTGCGACGAGGTGATACAATTCAAACAGCCACGTCAGGAAATTGTTCCAGAGATACATAGAACCTGATTACAGTGTAGCTATCTCTACAGATGAGCGCCTACGATACAGCCGCCTGCTCCATGTTTTTGGAAAGGATCATGTTCACTTTACCCCGCGATTCAAGGCCCTCCTACAGGAGTACACTGTGAGTGGCATTGTTCTCTGAGAGCTTGTTGCCATTTGTTCATTTATCATGTAGGCATCTGTTAGTGCTCGTCAGAAGCCAGCTTACGATGTATTTGAGCCGCATTTCCTACATGATGCTATCACTCGCCCCAACCACAACAATGGTCTTTTGATTTTCGGAAAGGAATGGCCAGCAATACGCTCTGCCAACAATCTACCTCCAAGTGGAGGTCTGGAACACTCTAATCCACTCATCCGGCACTTTTTGGGGACCCATACTGTGGAGGAACAAATCAAGGGGCTAGCAATGCGTAAGACGACATTGCCTTCTTCCATTGTCATGTTCTCACCTGTGACATTTTGCTATCACAGCTCTTGCCTGGCATGTCCACACTCTCAAGTCCTCGGCGTATCACAAGCCTTTATTCTATCAGCCTTCAAATCCGGTCAACGGACCAGCCTCGGAACTCGACGACACTGCAAAGAAGAATCCTCTGCGGGCACACCATACTGATACACTAGTTTATCGGCTTGAGTATGGTACAAAAAGTGCATTCAACGCCTGGACGGTAATGCCCTATTTCAACTCCGGAAAAATCAGCCCCGCACACCCGTAAGCTACATCATTTTTTTTTCTAGCTGTCTCCCTTCCTACTCACGTCGTTTCATTAGATATTACATGAATATATTAGAAAAAAAGAAAAAAGGAGGTCAAGTTTTTGTGAATAGTTTAACCACCCAGTATGTTGACTCAGGCCGGAAGGACCTCTTGGGCAAAACCATCACTCAGTATAGCGCAAAGTACTCCGTTGGTCCTCTCGACTTCTGTGGTGTGGCCCGGATTGTAAAAAATGGCAAAGAAAGAGTGTATGTCCTCCTGATCGTCCCGTTCTTAGGTGGATACCTCAGAGCTGATTACCATCATTAGTGTTCTTCATTGCAACATGGATCCAACAGTTAATCCATTTTACGTGGAACGTCATGTCTATTCCGGCGAGGTAGCAAAGCTCAGAGGCAAAGGACTAGAGAAGGAAGGCTTACCTGCAGCTACTCTCAAGGCGGTTCAGACTAAGCTGGGGAAGCGCCCAATTACGGCCGTTGAGCAGGAGAATATGGCAGAGAAGCCCTCCAAGAGGATGCGAAAGTCAAACCGCAAATCTCAAGACCAGAAGGTGGCAGCACAGAACCAAACACTTTCTCCTCGGCGCCTTCGAAACCGCCACTAGCCTTTTGGCTCTTACAGGACCCTCCTTTTTCCTTTACTTTCCATTTCTTACCATTCCTTTCCTTTCATTACGGCCCATAATAAGCCATGCTCCCCATACCACTCTCATCCTGGCCTAACCTATTCAACCTACCCTATCAATGCACCAACCGCAAAAGCGATCTATCTTCAATGGTCCCTCTCTCGCCCTTCATCAGCTATACAAGCTGCGGATTACTGGTTAGCGTATCGGCCCTACTTAGCTATCATACCTTCATCCTCTTTTAGCTTACGATATCTGGGAGACAATGGACACAGACTTAGTGGTTTATTCTCCACCTCCCTCGTGCTGTGGCATTTGCAATTTCGCGTTGTTTTATCTGATGAACGTCAACGAACAAGATCCTTCTTGGACTCAAGATTATCATGGTGATAATTTTGAGTTTATTACATAACTAGCCACGCAGCGCGTTGGTTGCCCGCAACCATAATCCGAACGGACGGCCATCCTAACACATCGGACCCACATTTGGAAGATTGGCCCAAGGTCGCAGCGTTCACAACTTTATCTCCACATCCTCTCGATGGTCCGATGATCTTCTTCCTTAAGCATAGAGCCTGGCTTGCCGCAAAAGGAATTCTGGACTTGAAGGCTCTTCGTCTCTCTGTCTCCGTTTTGCTCTTGGTAACAGCCAATGGACGCCAAACACATCGTTCAACAATCTGAGTGATTCATACAGACGGTCTGAACGAAGAACAGGTTCCAGGGCATCTCAAGCGCTCTGAGACTCGGAGGCAGGAGTCGTGGGCGAACGGATGGATTGAAGTGTGCCGGAACCTCAAAGTGTGAGTTTATCTTGTTGGCATTTTTCACCGCTCTCTGTCTAACTTTAGCGCTTTAGGTCGGGAGTTGGAATTGACAGTCGCAACTCAGGCCACTGGTCCAACCCATCGAGTCAGAGCCGATATCAGCGATGTAAACGATGTTTTGCACCTGCACATAAACTGAACGGAACCCAAAATTCTATCTGCATATTGTGTCGAAAATATCCTGGCCTCGCTGGCCAGGGTAGATACTTACAGCATAGCGCTGAGACTGCCTAGGGCTCGACATGGGCTTAGAGATTGGTTTCACAGGGTTTGCGCCTTGCGCTGGGTCAGGTATATTGTAGCGAAACAACAGGAGATGCTGAGTGTTGACCTCGCGCTGTCACCCTCGTATGTCCTTTTAGTCTTTGCTTTTGAGCAGCTATATGTTGATGTGCTTATTTCCATAGCTACGCTCCCAGACAGAGTCCGCTTGGCACAGAGGCGTCGTATCTATCTTGAGATACGAGTGGAGTTTCCACCGATGGAGTGGCACAAGTTTGAGAGTCCATGAAGTCAGTTGGCCACCCCTTTTTGCTCGTCGTTTCCCCACCAGGTGGCAATGGCGACCACCACCACAGTCACGACGACATACCATCCAGGTTCAGAGACTCAACCCACAAGTCCTCATAGTCATTGTGTTCTGCACGTTCGTCCGCACATTGGTGTTCATTGCCGTCCGCAAACCTCAATCAATCAGACAAATCAGACAAGTTGTGGTTTGGGGTGTTGAAATTCTTGATCCGAATACCAAGAATCTTCGGTTCGGTTGAGCATCGGAGTGGTCCTAGGAAGGCAGGAGCGGATAAAGAGTTTGATAAAGAGTTCGAGTCTAGTTTTTTGGACTCAGTTGGGTTCGACGATGCCGGAGGAGGTTCAGGAATCGAGGAAGTATTTCCGGAGAAGGTTCATGAAGGTCAAGAAGACATGACCACGCACAACCACGCATTTGGTTTCTGTTCGAGTCTTGGTTCGAGGGGAGTGGTAGTGTTGGGTGGTGTTGAGGTGCCGGTGACGTTTGAGACGGTTCAAGAGTTGGAGGTGGACTACCCGTTCCATTATTGGTTTCTTATTGGTTTCGACAACGAAACGACGACCCAGTGAAGGCGACTTCTCGAGTTGTATAGTGTCAAGTACACCCACCATCAGCGGCAACTCAATTGCCATCCTAGCCTCTTATGTTCCATCATCATCATTAAATCCGCAAGCCCCGTTTCTTTATTCCCGCCTTTGACGGAGGAAACCGTCGGTTTCATTGCTTTTCACTACTTCGAGATATATAGCCTCACCAGCGTTGTTGTTTTCTTCGTCGCCGTTTGTGTTCTGTACGGTTGGATGAGAGGGACAGGCAGGGCTGCCATCATGAGTGGCGGCCTAGATACATCTCACGTTGACGATGGAGTTGTTGGTTGGTGATGTCATCGGTGAAGAAAGAGGATTTTCGCTGCTATCAGTTAGTGGTCTGGAGTTGGAAGCTGAAAGGGAGGAAGAGGTCGTTGTGCAGGCGGATATATAGGGATGTAGTGGAAGAAGTTGAGGCGAAGGAGGAGTTTTGTGGTGAAGATGGTGTAAAAGTTTGGCCGTGTCTCTGAGGATACTTCGGTGAGTGCCTTTGCTATCTTATTCACACTCTTGACTGACACCATCTATATCACCCTCATGTATGTGCCACCTCTCCTCATCAATCTCCTCCTCCAAGCCGTACCAAATCAATGTTTAGGTGGATACAGGCGCTTCGCGACCCCATCCCGGCTCTTCTTTCAAGTTAGAACAGCCGGAGCTCGAGGATGCATAAGTCCTTGACACGTCGACAGCCTCGATATTCTCCAATTCAAGTTAAAGAAAGAGGGCAATCACTCCGAAGATGATGCCAACATGGTCAACTACGCGTCCGAAGAAGCTCTGGTAAGTGTTTCCTGCTTCATTATCTCCGCGCCTAGGTCAATGCACGCACTACCTCCCAACCAGGATCTCAATCTTCTTCAACCCAGAGAAACTGGAGCATATGCGAGGTGGTCACTACCTGGACATATCCAAAATGTTCGGGTCCAAATTCGAGAGCCAAGATGACAATGGCGTCAGCGAGGACGCCCAGAGACTGATCCAGTCGTGTCTTCCCTCCTTTTTCCGCTATTTTAGTTCGAATTCCTGTGTTTAGGACAATGTATGCGCCGTCCTTTGGTCCTCTTCTTTCAATCAAGAAAAGCTAGAGGACATGCACGGTGGTTGGGGCTTGGACACCTCAAGGATGTTCGACACCGGGCTCTTATCGACCTAGGGGACCCTCTCTACGTTCGTCTGTACAACATGGTGGAGTCAAACCCCAGAGGGCTAACCCACTTCTACGACTAGTAGCAGGTACAAGTCCCTTCTCACCCCATCCTTCTCATGAAGATTAGGGAACCTCGAAATCAGCCTCATTCCCAGTCCCCAACGGGTCCTGCAGCGATCCCAAACTTCGCCTGTTTCACGATGGTGGATTTGTGGGTGGGTCGTCAAGACGAGGGTTCGAATCCAGTTCCGACATGGATGGAAGGCGTTCTGTGGCGAAAACGTAAGTCATCTATTTCTCGTCATGGTGTTATTACTAGCACATACCTCGTGAAATATCAACCTCAAGCCATTCCCAACGGGACCCACCATCTTGCTGAACTTTGTCCTAGGCCAAAGATTCCCAGAAAAACAAGACAAGATGGGCATAAAACAAAAACGAAACCAGTTGAGCTTTACGGAAAAAGTCCGTCTCTGGCCTGCGTTGTAATAGGACATACTATTACACGCGACCATCTTTATCGAGGCGAGGACAGTCTCGTAGGTGGCGTTGAACAGTTGAAGCAATGATTTGCGGAGAATAGTGCTAAGGGTGGACTAGTTAGAGGGACACGTACGTTTAAGCGCCTATGACCTATGAATTGTCCTCACAATCCAAACCCTCCTGGGTGTTGCGGGAAATAGTGCGCCTAAGTGTGAATTAGCCATGCGCGTGAATCACAGCGTCTAACGTCGCAGATAGCACTTACCGGCGGCAGCGGCGGGGCCTCCCATCGGCCTGTCCAGATGGATCCGATAGACTATCAATGCATCACCTTGCTTTAGCAAGGTCTCTCACCAGCCCGTCCCCCTTATGTCGTCAATTCTGAGAAACAACGCTGCGCAAACAATCAGCCACACGCACGTTTTCCAGCGGGGCTGCTCCTCCTTTCCGCAATTCTCCACGTGCAGTGCGTTCTCGAGCGACGTGCGTGGACGTCGTTTCTCCTTCCCTTGGCCATTGTATAGCACAGGATGTCGCTCAACACCATTTAGCATCCCTGCCTCCCTGGTGGACGGTGTTAATTTGGATACGGCGTCTCCCGCTCCTTCGACCTCTGGATGCTCGTTTCGGTCCCATTTACCGTTTTCTGCTCCCTCGTTCCAATTGCCACTCGCTTTGTCTTTCAAGCGTAACCCCCAACATCCACTGTATCACGTCTATGTCTGATACTAATATTCCAGATTATACTCATCTACCGTAACTATTGACCGTAAGCAGATGTTCCTCAATAGAACCTTACAATATTCTCATCCATTTACCTAGCGGCGCCCAGAATCACAAACTCGTGGTCCGTTGCATACGCATACTGTGTAAAGTCTGAGACATAAGTCTGCATGTTGTTATAACTGTAACAGCCCCGGAATGCCCTATTGGGCGCCACAGGCGTGGATAGAGGCGATTGGACCATCGAGAGACATGTACAGGAAAGGAAAGGATCACTGTCACCAGCAAAGCCCAGCGTCGCGGATCTCTCCACGTGGCGATACTGATACAGCCTCTGGGCCTCACGCTGGCAACCTTGACGTGCTCTTCAATTCCTCTCTTCGTCGTCTCAATGGCCCATGCTGCTCATTCTATGTAAGTCATTTATTTGACTCCAAACTTGGTGGTTGATTTATCGGAGGTTTAGAGCTCCAATGGTACAACGACCATCCTGGGCCCAGCAACACATTTCGCGTCGACACCCTCGACCATCGGAATTGCTGCGAGAAAGGTAAGTCATGATATATGCATGATATTCGATGAAGTTGGAATGAGATTCAGACTTACTTATTTTTAACGTTCATCCTGCCTCAAGCCAACCTAACTCGTGAGTGCTATCCACCCAACAAAAAGCACGAAACACATGCAACGACGGGAACTCAACCGCCCAACACTGTCTTCGGACCACTCACATTACCCCTACATCACTCACCGGACAGCAACGACACCCCACCCGACATAGCGTGGATTCAAACTTCACTGAGTTCACGACTGACTCTCGCAAGTCGGGGACGTTTTTTGACCGCAAAAGCGAGGTTTTTAGCTGTGTAGAGTGGTATGCGGCTTTTTTCCCTTCGTGTTTTGTTCCTAATGATCTCATTAGCATCCTTTGCTATTTCTCCCCCACCAGTGTCGCTACTGACGGGATAGGTCTCGCTCCTCAGCGTCCTGCACGAACCACCCAACAGCGGTGCTCTGTCTGGTGCACCATCACGCCAGGCCTACGTCCTAGATTCACCACCAACGTCGTTGCTCTCCAGCATTGGATCTGACCGTTCCGTTCTTCCAACTTCAACAGCAATCACCATCTCCCACATTGCAGTGTAGATCTATCGATATAGGTTCAGCCAGGTCTTGGAGACTCTTTCGGATGCAGAGCGGAACTTTCAGCGGGTGTGGGGGTATACAGGTTCTTTTCGGTCGTGTCCTTCCTTTCCTGGTTCTAATGATCTTGTTCGAGTTGCTTTGGATCGAAACATGAGCGTCCCATCGATTTTTCAGATGTACAGAGACGCTATCAACAGGGTGCAGGGAGTGAAAGGGTTGATAACCGAGATATCGACTTGGCACGTCTCGTTCAGCGCCTGGGTGGAAGTCACCTGTTGTTAAGCCAAGACGCGTCGACTGCTCTTCCTTCTATTTCAATCACTCAAACACAGCGACTTTCTTTCTTGGGCTGGAATGGTATAACGCAAGGGGAAAACTAGCAGAATGGAGACACTGCATGAAAATGTAGTCTAAAGCACATTGGGGTCTACTCTATATACTTTTTTGGGCAGGCCAAAAACGTCCGAGCACAGATGCCCTCCCGCGAAAGCGTCCTTCTTACACAAGGGACAGAGTGCTCCATCATGATTTAAGTATATTGTAGAATGAAATCGTAATGATGCGCGATTCTGTGAAGCTAGGAAAAAACCCAACCCCAACCAAGACAATATTTGGACATGACACGAGCGAGTAGGAAAGCGAGGGCTATGGTGCCCAAAAAGAAGGGATAACGGTGTTCAAACACCATTATCCTAAGATATGAACCCCCCCAAAAAAACGAAAGCGAGCCCAGTTGACGACTCATAGCAATGTTGATAGCAAGTTATGATTCGGAAGGCTTGAGTGATTTGAGCCCACTCAAGTTCACGTTTCGAGGTCACCTTTGGACCCAGTCGAGTTCGGAGCAGCCTTTTTCTTGCGCATTCCGCGTCAGCTCTCAGAAGGGTATTCACACTTCAGGGATCGCCTTTGGCATTGACTAATAAGAAAAACAACAGGTCAGTGTGTTGAATACGTCGGCAAACAAAGATGTGAATAAGGGAAGATATAGTCATGAATGGAAAACAATGTTATCCAAGAATTGCGTAGAGCATGAAAATGATGTGATGAGGTCAGAAGAGAAATCTTGAGGTGCAACGTGGCCGGTGGTGGGGAAGGGGGAATAGGAAAAACCAGAAGAATCGTTCTGGAGCAGATTGACGTCAACACTTACTTGCACGTCTTATCTTTGCTCCCTGGGATTGGAGGTCCGCACGCAATCTTGCGTCCTCGGCAGAATAGACATGCAAGGGGTGGTTTCTTCTCTTGTGTGTGTTCTGCTTGTAAGCCTGGGCTTAAAAGGAGTGACGGAGAATGGGTTCGATGTATAGTCCAGTCCGACGAATGACCGACTTGTGTTGGGGTTGTGCAATGAGGATGGGTATGTGGAGGTGGCGAGATGACACGAGTGCTGTGATGGATGCCGCCCTGGCTCTGCAAAGGGAGGTTGTTGGTGGATGGACTCTCCGATGTGTAGCCGGGTGCAGGTGCTATCTGTTAATGTTGCGATGTGGCTGGTGAGATAGACAAATATCCAGGTGCCTGAGAGGATTCACACACCTGCTCCTCAAGGAAATGGCGATTTGAAGTAGTGGTTGCAAGAGGAAGATGTGGAGGTGGGGAGGTGGCTGAATCTAAGGATGAGGAATCAGCCACATCAGGTGAAGCCGGGTTTGGAATGTAGGTAGTATAGCTCGCGTTAGACACGAAGGGGCGAGACTCTTCATGTGAAGCGAGGTGGTGCTCCATCCCATCTTCAATGGGCGAAGAAGGGAAGGAGTTGTAGGGCAAATTTGTATCCTATGGACCATTAGCCTCAGTGACACAGTAAATTTGTCAGGACTTACTCCATAAGACTGGCCATATGCCTTGTGTTTGGCATCGACAGGGCTTTGAATAGGGTCTCCCCAAGCCTATGTGTAGGGATCAAACACAGACATCTCGGCGCTGCGTGGTGTTGGGCATTGAACTGTGAGGCGCGGAGCGGAGTCGTTCGACATTGACGGAGGTGGCTAAAGTAAGCTGGGTTTCAGCAATTAGATATATGCAGCAGCGGTAGTAATAACATACCTGGTATTGACAAATGATCAAGTGCCATCCTCGATAGATGAGGATACACACCTTCATCAGGAAAACCCTCATCTGGGGAATTTCGAGTATTTTAGACAATTGTGACAAATATTGACATTTTTGGGTAATCTTCGGACATGTTACTCGTGAAGTTACAGCTTCACATAATGTTTGAATATTGTAGAAAGTATCTTGAAGGATTGTGTGAAATCTTACTGCACGACGAAGACATATGAAAATAATTGATAAATCTACACAAATTTAGAGTACAGCTGAGGGTCGGTGAACGGGTTTACAAAAAATGTTGTGCATTCTTCAAGCACATTGCTGGACGTCCGCGAGGCTGGCACGATTGCACCGAAGCTTGGAAAGAGGTGAACACTTCGAACAAGAATGTCCACGGGCACAATACTGACCAAGCGGCTGATGCCACCGGGGTTTGTAGAGCGCGAGATCTTGTAAAGCCC
>ML208724.1:10211-23343 GCA_004369065.1 Pluteus cervinus
GAGACCAAACTCCAGAACGTGGCCTCTCCCTTCCAAATATCGCTCCATACCTATCCTCAGTTGAGGTCCTCCGAATAGATCGAACCTATGTAAGCATGATTCTCCAGCGATCTCTTAATGCTAAATAGATTCTGAGCACCTCGATTCCAGCCGTATGACGACCTGATAGAACAACTCAGGTACATGCCTGCACTACGTCATTTGATTTTTCTTCGGTTCTACCCAAAGACAGCGTTAAAGCGTGTGGCCAGAGAAATGTTCCGGGCTGGTCACCCAATGTTGAAGCATGTGTATATCAGTACTAGATTTCCCTCGCGTCATTATTACCTTCCCTTTACCGGTGATGATGATTCAAACGAACTTGTTGAGGTCAGTAGATCCCGATTGGATAGTTTGTTTGAGTGCACAGGAGGATGACAGTGGCCCGGGATAGTTGATTTAGAAGGGTGATAGCAGAACGACATGGGGTTTTGTAGCGTACACTAAAATTGTGATACTGATATGCAAAAACATCTTATCTAGGACGAGGAGGTTCTAGTAGAGAACGCTTGGGCGAGTGGATTTGGGTACTGTATCGTAAAAGGCGTAGCATCAGGTTAATGAACTTCTGCACATACAAAGAGTGGTTGTGGTCGCTCGACACAGGATATACGATTTTCCACAAATGACTATTGAGTTTTGGTCTTTTGTCCTTGACTCGGGACCGCACCCAACTTCCGTCCAGTCTGTGGCGTAGATCGTGGCCAAAGTCCACCGGCCCAGTGCCTTAGGTAAACTCGCGTCGCGAATAAGATCATGAACACCAAAGCTGCCACAGCTTTGGCGCCCAAGGCGCTTAAGGACGGCAAAAGGTCCGGCGTAAATGGAAGAACGGCCATATACGAAAGAAACCCATGAGTGAAAGGGGTGAAGGCGGGGTGTGAGGTTAAAGAGCTATAGATAATGGCTACAAATGAAACGAGCCCGATACAACTTAGCCAGAACGTTGAAAGGATGAAAGCGGGTGGCTTACCAGCAAGAGCGCCTCCCCAAAGGTCTAATGTTCCCAACCAACCAACGCCGTCCCTCAGGAAGACGGGCGTGTTGAAACTCCATTGAGGGTTCCATGCGTTGATGGTCGCAGCTGTGGTACCGCCGCCTCCAGATGCGATTGCACCAAGAATTAGATGTGTCAATGGTGAAGAAGCGAGAAGTGGGTTGACGGGTGATGAAGGGTTGGATAATAGGGCTAAGGTTCCGGCAACTGAACCTGCTCGGAGCAGGCCGTCTAGCGGGAAGAGGATGGTATCGACCAAGTGTGAGTTGGTTGTCAACAAAGAAGGGGAAAGGAAGGACGTGGAAAAGAGGAATGTGAGAATAAGGTGTGGTACGATATAATTTATCCATATGCCGACGGAATAAAGCATAGGAGGAGGTTGTGAAAGGAGGAGGCTCGAGAGAACCGTACCACCCCATGCCTAGACAAAGAAGAAAAAAGACACGTGAAAAGCTGAATATGTTGGAATTTTTTCGAAACGTACCATGACAAGAAACCCAGAAATATAAGTGCCCCACGACAAGGCTTTAGCGCCTTGGGGACCGTTGAATCGTCGTGCACTCGCTTGGAAGACATACGAGACTCTTAAAGCGTGCAACGTCCGTGCCCATGGGTAGGGAAAATAGACGGGGTGAACATTGGTTCCGAGATATGATAACGCATTTGCTATTGGGCGCAATGTCCCTGCGGTGATGAGGAGGACTTTGGATCCCATAATATTGATACGTGGCTACTTCTTCCGGTCTGTGGTCGTGACACCAAGATTAAGTTCCTGGCCCGCGTTTTCCTAATGAAAGTTAATAAATTCATACGAGGATTAAAAAGTGAGTAGAATACCTGGCCTCGACGTGCAAATAGTAATACTAATAGGGGGAGGTGGGGAACGATGTGGTCAACGCGAAAGTCATTTGCCACGCTACCGAGTTCAGCCTTGCAGTGTTGCACCGGCTATTCGAGCGCCGAACCGGTTCGGCGCTTAGTCAGGCCGATCTGATGGATGACTGGCTCTGTTGTTCTCAACCCCTCCGGTGGAACTCGTAATGTGGAATCGTAGAAACGATGTCTACTCGAACCTTGCAATTAGCCCTGGAAACACGCAAGAATTGAACTCGAGAGACCTAACCGCCTCAATAACGACGCCCTGACGCGAATAAGCAGTGCGCACAACATGAAAGGTGTCTCGGTTCTGGTATGATACAACCTTTGAAAGGTCCCGAGACTTGGAAAGGAAATTGTACACCCCGATCGATGGATAGCAGAGCGAACCTATGCCAAAACGTGCCCAATCACGCGGACAAAATACCCCGAACCTGGAGACTAAGGCGCCTAGGAAGGTGGAGTGAGAGTACAGGCAAATCCTGTTCTGCTCTTTTGATCTCTTCATCGCCTTTCGTTATCGTGAAGAAGTTGGTGTCAAAAGTATGTCTATACCCGTCTCATTCAGGCGAGGCTGCTCATCTTGATTGGGTTAAGATGCTCATACCGCTACTGGCAGCGTTCGCGCTTCTCCAAGCTCAAGCGGCACCGACTTCGTTCGGCCCACAGACGAATCCTACGATCATACATACCATTATTTTTGGACGTCAAACCCTCTGTGATTGTGGGTCCACGGAACGAACACTAGTTGATATCATCCGAAGTTGTCTTCTGACAATCGCCGCCTGCGTTTATCGCGCCATCCACCAAAATATCCCCGATCCGAAGGCATCGTGGTTTCAACGTCAGTGGGTGAGAGTTCAAATAACCTTACTCGCCTTACTTGCTCCGGAGTTGATGATATGGTGGGCGATGAAACAATGGATGGGGGCTAGAGTGATTAGAGATGAAGTAAACGAGATGAACCTTGGTAAGAGTCCGCATGGCAGTTCTTCAGTTAGAAACCCACTAAATAAAGCGTAGGATTGAAGTGGACCTCTACACACGGTCATTTCGCACAAATGGGCGGGTTTGGACGCAAGGATAACGAGAACGTTCTTCATCCCCCCGTTCTACTTGGGATGTTAAAGTTCCATCAACTCGATCTCTCTCAGCTTCGGAAAATAACCCGGAAGGAGATTCAAGACCACAGCAAAGGTGATATCTTATCGAAAGCTCTTGTCACGGTTCAAACCACATGGTTCGTGGTCGAATGCATCACGCGTCTGTTGCAGAAGTTGCCCCTCACCAAATTAGAGGTCATCACCCTCGCCTTCGCCGTTCTAAATACTCTCACGTATGGATTCTGGTGGAACAAACCCCTCGACGTACTCTGTCCTATCTACCTGAATATTCCAGGCACGAATCAACCACATGCAGCATCGTCTAATACCGCTCCTCCAGAAAACACTACGGATGAGATCCAAGATGCAACAGAGGCAAGTCCCCTCGTCGATGAACTACCCAATACAAAGCCTTTGGACGCTAGAATGGTCGTAGATGGAGTAGGCGACGTGTTCTCGGGCATCGGTGGCACCTTCGATGCCATTCGTGATTGGTTGAGAGAGGTCAAAATGGCTAGCGAGGGCGAGGGATGGTGGAATTCATTGTGGAGATACCTCGTCTTCGAACCTGTGGGTGCTGTCTTTGGGAGACTTCAGAAACTATTCGAGGATGAAGGGTATGGCGCTGACGCAACCCATGTGCCGACCTTCTACGCCATGGAAATCCCGGATCACAAATGGTCCCTCGTCCTCTATCTATCCTGCTTCATCGGCACGATTTTCGGCGGAATCCACTTCTTATCTTGGAATTCGCATTTTCCTTCACACGTCGAGTCTCTCCTTTGGAGAATTTCTTCCATTATTTTGGTCGCTGAGCCTCTTTTGGTGGCGCTCGTCAGGACTTTTGTTGATAGCCTTAATTCGGCTGATGGGATGGCGGGAAGAATTCTTGATTTTCTCTCGATTTTCTTTGTAGTGTTCCCTTCTATGCTTGGCCCTATTGCTTACATTTCTGCTAGAATTTGTCTTCTTGTTCTGGCATTCGTTACCTTGAAGAACGTCTCCCCCGACGTCTTCCAAAACATTTCATGGACATCGTACATCCCTCACCTGTAGCTCTATGGTATTCAAGTTTCTTGCCAGCTCGTACGCTATTCCGGATCCTATCCTTTTTTCGTAACTTCTATGATGTCGAAAGCTTCGTACGCCCCCGCTTATATTTTCTTCGTGTTGAGTTCTGGGTCACGCCATCTCTGTGCTTCAGACTGTGTCCGTGTGGTTGTCGTCCAGTCAATTTGACCTTGCAATCATCCAACGACGAAGTAGCTATTGAAATATATTTTGAGAGGAGTGAATAATTATACAGTACTTTGATAAGATGAGATTGTGTCGAAGGCTATCTACAGATTTAATATATAACACGAGAAGTACAACAATCCTAATCGAAACCATAGCAAAGGTATCGAACGTTGTTAATATACAACAGTCAGGGTATTCTAACACGTAGCATGAGTACAAACTATCACAAAACAATGAATGGAAGTAGACATGGAGAGCAGGGGATAGATGAGATACACAGTAAAAACCGCCATGAAATGGGAATATAACATGATGCAAGGGTATCGCAATGGTAGGATCTAAAATACCAAATTGTTGTCCGATAGACCATTAGTCGGCTTCTTCAGACTCATAATCCGAAGCGTCCTCCTCCTCGGATTCGTCTTGGTCTTTTCCTTGATAATGTTTAAACCGTTTATCCGTGTGCCGATAAGCACCATAATCCGCCTCACGCCGAGACCCACGTTCACATGCACCAGACTTAGCGTGCCGGTTCTTCGCCCGCGATGTGGTGAACCGCTTCTCGCAGTTGCCGCATTGGAAGGGTTTGATACCTAGGTGACTCTTCTTATGTGCTAACGGGATAAATTCAGTACAAATGTTGAGATGAAGGAATACGTCGACTTACAATCGAGATTATGTTTAGCCGTGAAGTCTTTAGAGCACAAATCGCAGACGAATAACGCTGCCTTCGTCCGTCGTTGTTTCGCAGCTTCGCATTGTCGATCGGAACCAACAGAATTGCGGTAGGAGTGTTTGAGCGCTGGATCCCGTAGACTAGAGTCTTGCCCGTCGCTCTCAAAAACCCATGTTTCGACTAGTGGCGAAGATTGGGGTAGTGGGGATCGGTCGTCGACTGAGGGAGAAGTATATGATTGCCTTGAAGTCTGACGACGAGTGGTGGGAGGGACGTATGAGTCGTCGTTGTCGTCGTCGTCACGAATCTTGCGTTTGTTTAGGACGGAGCGAGTTGTTAGGGAAGTAGCCCTTCGCACTTCCTGTTTGGGGACTACGACACCTTTACTGATGAACCGAGTGTTGACCCTTAGATTAGGCCTGGTGTACGGTTCAGTATATGGTGGTGGTGGCATGCCGTAGCTTGAATCGGGCGAAGGGGGGACTGAGTCTACCGGGGAAGCAAGAGGTTCGATGGAGTGTGGGAGGGCGGTATGAGGTGAAAAAGGAAGAGGGGATAGTGACGGATGGGCTGAAATGTTGGAACCATTATCGGTATACCACGTCTGCTGGGGGTTGCAGGTCTGGTACTGGTCCTGTTGCCCGAAGACATCTCGACAAATCTGCATCCCTGGACTATAATCCGCCAACAAATCCAACCCGTTCAGCTCTGGTGTGATGTTGGACGGGACGAGGGAGGAAGCAAGGACATGGGGAGAAGGATCGCCGGATCCCCACGACCATTCAGATACTAGCGAACGATTGATAGATTAGCGCGGCTTCAATGAAATGAGGTCATTGGCAAATACCTTCAGACGTCGAGGAACCAGGGCTCCAACCGAATTGTGGAGGCTGAAGGGAAGCGGGACTATAGATCATGTTCTGACCGTCGTCATATGTATGGGGTGACAGAGCTTGTTGTTCGAGACTGAACAAGGCGGAAACTAGAACAATAATGAATGATCGCTTGGGGGGTTAAGAAAGTTCGATGATCGTACCGGAAAGTTTCGAGTACGGGTTTGGATACTCGGGAAGAAACTCTTCGGGTGAGTTGCTGCGCCACGAATTCAGCATCAAAGCCTGTATAGACGAAAGATCTCTACTCACAGCAGGATATCGTCCAGACCATAGTGGTCGTCGGAGGGAGCTAGTTCGATGGAGATAGGCACGGCAGGGGAAGTCATTGTCACGATTGAGGAACAATGGACGAGGGGAACTATGGATGAGTCGATTCAGCGGTGCCACTTTTAATAGCTGTAAGAGTTCCGATTAGTCATTTGCAACGAGGCAGATCTCCAGATTCCTTCATCGGTTCGATGGTAGGCCATGGGCGCTCCTTGTTTTGTTTGGCCTTGTTTCGCATTGAGGGTGTTGTCTTTTTTGTGCAACCCTTATGTCCTTACGTTGGCAATCCCAACGACCTCGTTGGCTGTCTCTGGCGACATTGTCGTATTTGAATTTCATCTATCTTTTGTCAAGTCGACCGCTGTCTTGAAGTCTCCATGCCTGCGTAACGCCTTGTTTAGGCGCCTCACCGAATGATGTCCACGAGGTCAATCCGGTACACGCTGCGGACATGTGTTCTATGACTCACTCGCTTTCTCCAGGTCGAACCCACCTCTGTGAGATTAACCCTTGGTGCTTCCGCGAAACAAAATCTTTTTCCAGTTTCGGTGCCTGGAGGATAGGTTCACCCTAGATGATCTGGATTCAGTTCCGTTTCCCTCGCTGGTCAGCTAAGCACTTTAACGCCCGATCCACTTTCTCGCGGGGTGGTTCTGCTGTGGGGTTGATAGGGGTCATCTCTGAAGGTCTGAAGGATGGGTCGCCGGGGAGCGCCCTCAAAAAAAGTTGCTCTCAATGCCCACTCCGCCTCTATTCCCTTCCAGCCTCCGTTCTATCGAAAGATGCACTGTTCCTGCGTAGCACAGGCAGTGCTCCATACGTTCATACAATGAGAGTATTCGGAAATCCAGTGCATGCTGCTCTTTGCCTTCACCCGTCAAAATTGCTGGAAAGACGATGGAAGACTATCGGGAATATCGTTATGATCGAGCGCTCGGCAAGCATGTATTTAAGTCCGTCGAGGATTACCTGATAACCGAATCGGGCGATTCGATGTTTCCCATCTACTCATCGGAGCACAGCCCGGGCACAGGCATGGTAAGGGTCGCTGGATTTAGAGAGAAGCCTCTCCTCAAAAGGTTGGTTGAATGGACACCAACTCGAATGATGTACAGACTGGCCAGGTCCTCGTATCTCCAATCAGGAGATAATCACATCTGTTACGGCAAGCGAGATGAAAGGGGGGGCTTAGCAAGGGCTTAGAGTTGCTGATCCCTACGGCTTGCACGCCTCCGAATGCTGTCTGATTCCAAATGATTCCTCCGCGGCCGTTCATACCACTCAGGAACCGATAAATTCGAAGGTAAGAACCCTATCACGAAAATCCTTGCATATTCTGAATATCTTTGCCTCCTCAACATGGTGGAACTTGGTCCAGCGCGTATCGAGTTGGTAGCTGAACCTGGGCGTTAAATACCTCACCGATCACCACGGAATGAGGGCTGCAGTATGCCTCGACAAGCGCCCATCATCCGCCACTCAACTCCACCAACCCAGGCTACTTCCCTTGACTTCAAACTACCCCCGTCGGATTTTTGGGCCAAGCCAACCTGTCTTACGTTCGCTTCCGACAAATCGGAGCCTCGCAGAACATAGGGAAATCAGATTGAAGGTTCGTCAAGACCTCGACGTCATTGATCTCCAGGATTAGTATTTGTGCAGCAGGAAAACATGTAACACTATAACTGTGGGATACGACGGGAAGCAACGACAAGAACGGCGTTTGGAACTCGCTTCACCTGCGGGAATATCACCACGCAGTGACTGGAATGATGGTTTTCACTTCTTGGGGACCCCATTTCGTGATACCTAACGCTAATTGGAAAAAGAGCAGCAAAGCGTCTAATTGTGAAGATCAGCTTCCGAACGCGTCCGGACTCGTGACTTCCGAATTGGGATCTATGACCGTTGCAACAGACGGACGTTCTGCGATCAGTGGACAGATAGAACCCACTCTCGATGTTTGTTGTAACTTGTGGGCACACATGTACAGCCTGGGCATGTTTTTTTGACCATATGTTCATGGAATGGAGAAGACGAGGAAGCTGCGTGGCGGATGATAGCGTCGCATTAACCACTCTCATCACCGTTTCATGAAATCATATCCAGCACAGTTCATCGTTCGATTTCGGCCATTCTGTAATTAAAAAAAGTACGACCCAAGTGTGGAGAATGCATTCGGAAAAGATGATCGTAATGTGAAGTGAGCATATCCCCGTCCGTTTCGCTCACATGGTACGAATACAGGTAAAGCGTAGGCGATGAGGATGTAATTTTTCCGCACCGCTAAATCAATTGAAGGGCAGGTGCGGGAGTAGGACGAAAGGGTGAGGTCGGGAACCTGAGTAGTTGTCAACATCTTGGTGTACTCACCAAGTATGCACTGCCCCCCCCATGGAAGAATGGCCAGGTGATCAACCCAAAGATACTTAGGCCGAGGATAAGTGGACATCTCTGACATCCAGGCTTTGCTCGCTGTCAAAAAAGACGCGTTTGAAGAAACACACCTCCGCCTCGTGCCAGGAAAAATTATAATTGGAGCAAAGGGTTCACGACATGGATAGCCACAACAAAACTGATTTAGAAAAGAAGGAAGAAGGAGGGTCCGGGGTGTTGATCCTACAAGTTGTTGCGATGGTTCCATGAGAGGAACGTTCGGATTCCGTGCCATAGAGCGCGTGTTTGATGTTGGGGAGTAGATACGTCAGGCTGACGTTTGGGAATGATAGAAATCGAAAACATGAGGCTTTCTTGCAAGGTATTGCGTGTCGTGTGTCATGAAGAGAGATCGTGGCGCACTTCGCCGTATCTTATCTACGCGATTTGGCCTTGTTATGCACCGTCATCAGCATCTCTTGTCCCAGAATGTCGACTTCGGGGAAACAGGAACGGAATTACGGAGACAAGGCATATCGTCCATCAACGTCGTGTGACGGAGAGCCTGGATGAATTGATTCAAGATAAATGCTCAGTGGCATGGTTCCATTATAAGATAAAATAATACCTTCGGCGATCGTGTACAAAGTAATGTTCAGTTCATTTCCAAAGTAGAAAGAAACTACGGAAACTGTAGTTGGAGGCGATGCTACGCAAGGAGTTCTTCAAATTCGATGAAGGCAAGGAGAGTACAATATTGGTTATAGCTGGCTGCTACGAGCATTTGTCCATTCTTCAGCCCCGCGATGGTGATTCTGGGCTGAATTAGCCGCAGAGAAGTCCTTACAAGGCTCCTGTTCTGCTATTATATCCTACTTACCTTGAAATACATCATATATGCACACAACAACCGGTACAAGGTTGTCAGATAAGAATGAGTCGCAAGTCCAGTCGTTCCAGCGTCGGTCCGTGCGTGGGAAGGTCTCTAAACTCCGCGATGGTCATTCCAACTCCGACCGTAGATGTGTCTGGGCCCTGCCTGGAGTTTTCGCCTTCTGATTCCAAGGAAAACCTGAACAATTGACCTCTCGAATTCGTCAATATCGTTCTGAACCTCTGGATAGCCCTTCATATACTGGGGACTACTGTTTTGTCATAGTACAACAGGTAAATGCACTATCGTAATTTTTTCGCTGATGAGATGATGCTGATGTCAAATTGGGTAGTCGGGCTACCTATCTATGGCTAGGATTGCGAGATGGGAACGGAATGGATACCCTGAATCGACCAACGGTCAATTGACATTACAACATGTTAGGGCCCCGCAGCGGTGGGTATGTACGTACTATTTTTCTTGTTCATCGATCTTTCGTTATTGCGTCTCGTCTAGGTGGGAAGAAACAACTTTTGTTGTGGGTCCATGCTGAAGGCTTCGAAAAAGGGAGGCAAGAGATGTCGAGAACCGTTCTCACCTCCTGCATTTCTGTGCGAAGGAGTAGGTTCGTGATACCCTACTGAATGGATGCGTGCCGACGGAATTTACTAACCTAGCATAGCCGTTGGCTCTTGTAGGTCCACGTTTCGGTGTTAGCCACAATCGCCGCCACTAACATATCAGCCCATTCCGGAAACACCAGCAGCAGTTTCCGTCATACTATGTAGGGTTCGCCCATTCACTCATCGAGACGTCTCATGACCCACCGCCGACATAAATCACAAGCAGATTACCCACGGAGCGCATATAACAATTCCGGTCTTCCTCTCGTCCCGTCCTGTAAAGAAATCGGTAAGTTTGATGTTATCCAATGCCCATCATTCCGTTTATAACACGACAAAAGGGAAGAACTTAACCCAAAGGCTTTGAGAATTTCTCTCTAGACCATCGTTGGTTACACTAGGCCGTCATTCTTACTCCCTGCCGACATGGAATCTCCCATCCCATTCATCTAGTACGAGACTGGTGCCTAACGCGCGTCTTTTGGCCAGCTAAAAGGAGGGCCTATCCTCAATCGAAAGGAGATTATACTTTCCCCGTTATCGCCCACTCCCCGCTCGATATGTTTTCTCTATTCGCTGGGGCAATTGCCTTCGTAGCCATCTACGCCTATCTCATCTATGCCAATCGCACCCCTCCACCGAGTCTTGCTTTCCTTCGTGGTCCTGTCGGTGGTAGCGCCATCTTAGGTTTCACGAAGGTGATGCGCTCGATGTCGACGATAGGTGTTTACACAGAGAAATGGATGAACGAATATGGTAGCGTCTACCAGATCCCGATGGCAGCTGGGATGAGAGAGGTGATCGTCCTTGATCCAAAAGCTATCGCATACATCCTGGCGAAGGATACGGTGGCATATAAGCGTACTCCTGCACTGAAGAAGGTGGTTGAGACTTTGATTGGGAGAGGCTTGGTATGGTCTGATGGAGATGCGCATAAAAGGTGCGGTTTTTTTTTCCGTTATTGATCCTGCTCGCCTCGTCCTGATCGGGATGACAGGCAAAGAAAGGCGATGAATCCTGCCTTTAGCAATGCGAGCGTTCGTGAACTAACCCCTGTATTTTTCGATGTTGCCTTCAAGGTACGTCCTGATTTCTATTCTACTATGTCCTATTCCTGATCTTTCATGTCCTTCGACATACTTTAGGTCAAATCTATCTGGGATAGTATCCTCGACGCAAGTCAAAACGGCGAGGGTATCATCGAGGTGCAAGAATTGTAAGTCTTCGAGCATTTATAGTAACCTATCGCTAACGGAAAGTACCCAGTATGAATCACCTTACGTATGCGCTTTTTCTCGTGTCTCTGCCGGTCTTTTGATTTTTACTTCGTTCGTAGCGTCGACAATATGGGTTTGGCAGCATTTGGCCACGACTTCGACTGTGTCTCCAACGTTTCATCTCCAGAGACACAACCAAAACCACCAGCGAAGCCAGGTCCTATTGACGCAACGAACGCCGCCGTCCACGAAGCCATCGCCGTGTTTAAGGCTAAACAGCCTTCAGGTTTATCTGCCGTACTTCAGTTGTTTATTCATATTCTGCCTATGGTTCTGAACCTCCCTATCGGACGCCGAACAATGTTTGACAAGCTCTCTGATGCGCTGAGGAATATTCTCGAGGAGGTATATGCTCGTGAAAAGGTCGTCACTGGCGCCGAGGGTGGAGGAGAGAAGGACCACGCGGGAAGTACAGCTCTAGGATTATTGGGTGCGTATATCTTCTTTCCGATATTCCTTTTGTTGATTCGTTTTCCTGTGTTAGTTAAGGTAGATACGACTGATCCGGCCGCAAAAATGTCCCCAGACGAAGTAATGGCGCAGGTAGGCAAATCGTCGCCTTTCTTGATCGGACCTGACGCGTATTCCGTTATAGATGAAAGCGCTTTTGATCGCTGGCTTTGATCCTCCCGCATGTAAGCTCGAGCTGTCGCCTCACATGTCATCAAAACTAATTCCCGTGACCTTCTAGCCGCTCTGACTGTATGTTTATTCGATATACATAAACTTTGATAGACCGCTGACGAGTTCCCAGTGGGGATTCATCGAGATAGCTCGCCGACCTGAAGTCCAATCTCGACTCCGTGCGGAAATCATGGAGTTTAGCGAGAACAACGGAGGCGAACCCACATGGGATCAATTGACAGCGGGATTCCCATATCTTACCGCTTTCATTTGCGAAGTCTTACGGTGCTACCCTTCGCTGCCGGAGCTGATGCGAGTGGTGAGTCCTTTCTTCGCAATTTGGAGAGGCATTTTCTCATTTCTATCAGGCCGCAGAGGACGACATTATTCCCCTTACTCACCCTATCATCACTTCGGACGGTAAGGAGATCACTCAGGTGCCCATCCCGAAGGGAGCGTACGTTACTATTCCCATCAAGTGTATGAATCTCGCCGAAGAATTTTGGGGTCCGACTGCGAAAGAATTCGATCCCAATAGGTGGCTCGTCGACTTTGACGACGAAGTCGATTCAGATGAGGAAGAGGCGCGTGGTAAGCCTCAAAGGAGGGTCAAAATCAGCCCCACTGTCAAGGAGAAACGCAGCGAGGAGAAGAAACTTAGGGCGAAGGAGATCCAAGGTTTCAAACACATCCTTTCGTTCGGGGATGGGCCGAGGATTTGTCTTGGGAAGGGATTCGCGTTGGCATGTTTCAAGGTACGTCCTCCTCGATTTTTGACAACTTCTTTCTTTCGGCTGACAATGTCCTGCAGGCAACGTATTACGTCCTTGTCAAGCATTTTACCTTTGAATTCCCGGGTGGCCCCAAGACAGAGCTTGATAGTCATTGGTCGTTACTTCCGCGTCCGAAAGTCAAGGGCGCGGAAGGTGCTGGTGTGCCCATTCGGGTTCGGAGAGTCGAGGATTAAGAGTGTGGCCTCGGGCTGGATAGCCGAGCAAGGAGTATTCATGCAAGTTTTTTCTTCTGTTCGAACCTGGATCTCGTTGAGGTTGAACGGTCTGTATTGGTATGACTACGAGCAGGATGGTATTTTGTGCGCGTGTTATGATATGTACGTCCCCAGACTGGTTGTTTTGTCTTCCGTTGGTTTATTCATTGTAAAGTTTCCCTATTCCAATTTGAACGTGATCGGATTGCTAGTTTCTCTCTCCCGGCGGAACAAATATAAGCGTTGATGGACAGTGAGTGAACTTGGGTGCCAGAAC
>ML208725.1:4059-23217 GCA_004369065.1 Pluteus cervinus
CTCATTCTGCAGATCAACGACGGCATCCTCATTACCGGTACAACGGCTTTCCACTTTCTAAACCGATCTCTGTCTCGCTCCACGCGTCTTGACCTCCTCATCGAAGATTCTAGAGGCGATGGCCTGACCGTGTGGCTCCAGTTGATGGGATACCGGTTTGTACACAACCTCCCAACCCACGACTTCGATTCAGACGAAGAGTCGGAGGCGAACGAAAGCGAGGAAGGTGACGTTGGGCCTCAAGAAACTCAGAGTCACGTCATCGAGGTTGTTAACTATGAGAACTCCGCTTCTCGAAGAATTCGTGTCGTTTATTCTCGTTCGTTAACGAGTAATGTCATTCTGTCCTCTCCCCTCAGTGCGTTTCCTGTCTAATCCGCTATTTCCTCGTCTCATGTGTGTTATACTGTATAGCGTGCTTCATGAACTTTATATCGTCGACCGGTGCCTACTCCCTCTACCCAAAATCGTCTTTTGTCCGTCTCGAGGCTTTGCGGGTGCACAACGGTGACGGTGATACTGGAGGCTTCCCAGATGGCCTGTTCGAGAACGAAGGTGGGACTGTGGTGGATCCTCTGTCCATCGTGGAGCGCGACAACCCAGCTTCCGAATTTTACATGGGTACTGATGCCGCTGGTCGTCGTTTCGTGGGCGATGGTAAATGCTGGTCGTCTTTATTAACGACCGATGGTAATTGGTTGGGACCCCCTTCATGGAGTCTCGTTTACAGAGACGAAAATGTGTACACCGTGTTCTCCGAGCCCCCGACTTCCTTCCCGTAAGTCATGGACTTTCTCTGTTGGCGTTGCATACTAACTTTTCCGTCAGTGGTTTCGCTCCTTTGTACATTGTTTAGTCACTCTAGGTTAGGTCGTAAATGTAGCCGATTTCCTAGCAAATCGCTGGTGGTCAGACTGGTATCTTGTGCTCAATTCGCCTGTCCGTTTCTTGTGTCGAGTTCTGAAACCCCTCTGAATTGTTGTTCCACGCTGACCCCATGATATCGAAACTTGGATCAGGTGGTTGAACAGGGAATTGGCCACGACCTGGTGGTTCTTGTTTCAACGCTATGATCTTTTTGCGGACGGAATGTCCTATCTACTGATCTCTGCTGGTCATTCCAAGATGCGAGAGTACAATCTGCCGTGATCCGTATGCCCATTTGCTGGCACTGCCCCCCCCCCTCCTGTGACTTGATGCGGATACTTGTAGTGTGTTATACTGCAATTACGGTCATGCGTCCTCTTGTAAGGAATTGTAATTTGAATTTTGAGATTGGGCGTAAATATTTGCCCAGCTGATGATCGCTTGGTGATCTCACCCCTGTTGTTACCGAACAGTCTCCAGTTGCGATCTAAATCACGAAACATTACTGTTTCCTTCGTGTTATCTGGAAGATTTTTGACGCGTGGATCTGCGTGTTCCATATGGTTGAAATCTTATCCACTCATTTGAGTTTGATAGCAATCACCCTATATTCAGGCGCCCGTTCTGTTTCATTGCGGCCGAATTGTTTAACCACTCGTCCACATTACTACTCGAAGCAGCCTGCATCTCGGTAGAAATCAGTAACTAACATTCTGCTGCTATCGACGTCTCGAGATCCGAGAGCAAATCTGATGACTTTGGTACGCCGGGTTGTGGTCGTTTCGTCCTTCGAGGAACTTGGCGCCCCTACCTTGCTAGTATATTCGATATCGCCGTATTGGATTAACGGATAGCGCCTGTTGTCAAATGGTGTTAAAAAAAACTTACTTTAGTCTGATTTGCCGTGTCGCTGAACAACACGCGTCTACCCCTGTCTATTCTACATTGCAGTCATAAGCGGCGGTAATGCGGTCCGTGTTCGCGTTTTATCGTTTCGACGGCTGAGTCGGTGCCTTGATGTTGAGTGATCGAGGATTGTCGGGTGGGTACTCCACGTGTTAGTAATGACGTACTGTAGTGAGCATCCCCTGGTGTGTCACAAGTATTGTCACCAAGTGTTACGGCGCTACAACACTTGTTCCCGGGGAACAACTCCCCGCTCGCTTCCCCTTCGGGATACTATCCATGATGCGTCTCAAGCGATATAGCGACAGAGGATGTTGTGTTTAACCTGCTCCATCTGGGTGCAGTGTAACCTGGTTCCTTCGTCCCGACGAAACGAGATTTAACGGAATTCGCTGCACCTTGGTACGCGTTCGCACACATGCCTGTCATGTAAGTTTGCTTTCCGTGAAAACTCCACTACTAATACTACTCTTCCAGTGTTATTGATGTTATGGAGCATATTTTCAACTCCTGTTCTGCAGGGGTTCTCCTTCGGTTCTCCCGCACGAACAAATACTACAATCACTACCTGAATACTTACATGAAGGCCCACTGGTCCATTCGAAAACATCTCGAGCCAATCTTTCCAGGCTTATTGTACGACGAATTTCGTGCATTGCAAGCCAAATCTGGTCTTGTTATATTCGGTTCTTCCGTACTTAACTTCTTCGCAAGGACGATAGACCCCGATGCCTTGACTGATATGATGGTCACTCTTCCTGCCTCCGGTGAAGTTATCAACTGGTTTGAATCGAGAGGTTATCGTCGCGTGGTGGACAAACGGGCTGAAGAGGATGAAGGGGGAGATGAAGATTCTGACTCATTCGAGTCGGATTCAGATGACGAGCGTCGAGGACGCACTCCGGATATAGTGAGGTATTCCGATGGTACAAAGACAGTCCATATCTGGATCGCCCACCATTGTACCCTGGACTATGTCGTGGGTTCCAACCTCAGTACATCTCCTTTTCCTTCGTCCACCCGGATCTTATATCTATCTTCTTCTCAGCCGCCACCATGAATTTTATCACGGCAAACGACGCCGTTAGTCTTTATCCTCATTCTACGTTGGACACGAAGGTTGCGGTTCGCATTCGAAATCACGATAACGCCCTTTCCGATGCTTTCGTGCTCAAATATCGCAGCCTCGGATGGAATGTTCTGGATTATATTATGGGTTGTGACCGTGCTACACCCCGGTCAGACTTCTACGCAGATTATGATATCACGGGTATTCGTTTCGTCGGTGATGGCAAGTGTTGGACGCTCCCGTGCGTTCCCGATTCTCCCATCCCTGAAATGGGGTTGACGCACTTCATGAATTCCTGGTGTTTAGAGTTCACCCCCGAAGGGACTTACACCAGGTTTCACGTCCTTCAGTCCCCCGAGCTTCGTGATCGTTATCTCGTCGCACAAAATACAGATCTTCAACAATATATCCGCCGAGTCATAAACGATAGAAGGTGTGTCCGCTCACATACTCGTTATATTCCCATTTAACTTTCGTCCAGAGACAGTTTGGTGCAGTACAAGCTTCATTCGTTCTTTGGGGCATAGGTAGATATGCAACAAGAGCGTAGTCCCGTATGTACTCATAACCGTTCGCCTAGATCTGTGATTCTACTTAAAATCCACATATATTACTTAGATCGGATCCAAATCATCAGCTTATTGTCCTCTTTGTGATTTCCCTCTACTTCCGCAGCTGGTACATCGATTCTGTTGCATTGACTGATATACTTATTCGTTGGTCTTAGATGCCCCACACATATCGACAGCCATGGGCTGTTACCGGTTCCTCTCATGTGCCTCGTGTGCGCTGGCAGGGTCGAAACGGCCACCTCCTCTTGTCCCATAACGATCTCGGTACTCCTCGAGATGGGAGACCATTCCGTTGTCTTGTGAGGGGTATGGTTCAACATGACTCTTTAGATGTGCGAGAGGGGGGGGTTGTCCTTGCCGGAGATATCGTTGTCGAGAAAAGCGACTGCTCCATCTACCGACATTATTTTCAACGCACGATCACTGCGATCAGAAGAGTTCAGCGTCGCCTGAATCGCGATCATCGTACTGTCAACTGCGTGCAATACGATCGGAATGGTCCGCAAATCACGCTGACATCCTTAGTGAGTACGTCTGGGTCGATTGCTATTGCCGTTAATTTCCTAGGGTGTCCACTACCCTTTTATCGTGTTTGGAACAGATGGCCTGGCAAAGCCTTTGGATTTTTCCCTAGAGGGCTTGGATGCCGACATCGTGTTCTACCTACACACTGTCACGTTCTTGAGAGGGAGGGAAGTTTGTTTCTATTCCATAGCTTCCATAGCAGAGATCCGCCTCCTCCCGTGAATGAAATATCCGGTAATCACTCACTACGGGTTACCGATCCATGCGGCACATGGTAGACAAGGATAGCGACCTCTGTTTCACTGTTCGTAAGTCATCGTAAGTGTTTGTTTCATCCTCTCATCATTGCGTTGCTACGCGCTGTCCTCGGGACCTCGTGCGTCGGGGGAGAACTTATTATTGGCATAGATTATTCAATGTCAACACCTCCCCCCTCGTCCCATGAGAATCACGTATGTAACATTATATTCCTATAGCGTGTACTAAATGCTTGCAGATCCGAGCGTTTACACGCTGTCGTATTCGATAGCATACCACCGGGAGATCTATGCAGGTTCTCTCAAACATGTCACGCCAACCACAGAAGCGTAGTTGCCTATCTGAAAAGCTGCTTCCGACTCGAATACTTGCTTAGGCTGTATTTCTCGACGTCAGGGGCCGAAGGTTTTTCTATTCTTATGCAGGAGACGGGCGCCCTCATTGTTGGTACCACGGCATTCCATTTTTTCAATCGGTCTTTGAACAGTTGCGCACCACTGGAGTTGCTGGTTGATGAAGACGACGTCGAGCTCTTTGTCCAATGGTTAAGAAACGAAGACTTTGTTCCGTTTTTCAAAAATGAAGCCGACGTCACTTTTAGTGATGCTTTTGTCGATGATCCCGTCGAATACGCCCACCACGTCATGGATTTGATCAAGGACGATAAGCAAGTTATCCGTCTTTTGTCGACGACAACGAATGCCTTGGAGGTTGTTCTGGTGTTGCGTACCAGTACGTTGCACCTCTTCACCGGTGTCTGCAGTCTAACTTACAGGATATCATAGCAAGTGCTATGAACTATATTTCTGCGTGGGGTGCCCGTGCGCTGTATGCCCACTCGACGTTCGACAAGAAGCAGACGCTCAGGATCTATAACTCCGTCGTGGATAACTCGTTGGCTTCTGCCGACTTCTTTGCGAGGAAGGGGTTTGCAGTCCTCAATACTCTACCCGTTTCCGCACGTATCGACACCCCCTCTGATTTCTGTACATCAGAACGTCGATTCCTTGGAGATGGAAAATGCTGGACACTGTCTTGGTCGGAAGATTTCTCGGACACAGGTTCAGCCGCGTGGTTCCTGGTCCAACGTTCTGGACGACCCCTCATTCGCGTTGACTGACGTATCTCCATCTCGGTATGCTCCTTCCCGTTTCAAACAGGATTTTAAAATGTGTACTCATTTATCTCCTCAAAGGGGATGTCGTAAATGTACTCCTCGTATCTACTGTTACCCCATCATGCACTGAAATTTGCTGTAACTCCGGAGGATTTATTTATAAATTATCCATGTCACCTTGCGTTAACATTGTTCCTCGTGGTTCTGCGATGTAGTGAACATTGGCTAAGGCTTACATCCTCGGATCTCCTCCTATCCTGGTTACGCTCCATTGAGTACTAGTTTTCTCGGTTGCTACCTCCATCGCCTTCTGCTTACCGTTTCATTGTTCCATTTTAGGTCACCACACCACCCGCAAACTTCCAACGATTTAAATGTATGTGTTTCCCCACCTCGTATCGTAGCACGCCCTTTGTTGTTTATGGACGCCTTGTACGTGTCGTTTATTCGAAACTCCTTCTTCGCTTATCCTCTTCAGTCACCCGCGTATCCTGACGGGCATCCTTCATTCTCTCTCGGGACCTGACCTAATTCGCTTCGCCTCTATCAATGTTTGGGCTCGCGATCTGGTCTCTGGTTACATGGCGGAACATTTCTCCATCTACAAACTACTAGAGCCCTTTTTTCATTCCCCTGATATCACTGCCTTGCGGAAACTGCAACAGGAACTCGGCGTGGTCATTTCCGGCTCGCAGGCTCTGCAGTTCTTCGATAGAAGGACTTTCGAAGACTCCGATCTTGACTTATATGCGCATTCAACGGTTTCTCCCCGTGTGGAAGCTTGGTTATCTTCTGTCGGTTACAAACGCGCGGTCATCGTCGAGCGTCCAGAGGTAGCTAGAGAGGGACAACGTATAGACAGCTTTTATGAAGGTCCTATCACCAGGGTTGCCACCTTTCACAGTCGCCTACCAAGTCGTTCTCGTACCGTTCAGGTCATATCGACGCGAGACACGGTAATGGAAGTGATCCTGGCCTTTCCCATTAGTATGTGCACATTTCCAGTGTGGGTTGTACTCATCGTTGCTCTAGCTTGCGTTATGAACGTCATTACTCACCAGGAGGCCATTTCCTTTTATCCCATCGCAACTCTCGACAGGCGGGAAGCTCTCGTCAATACAATGAGTTTCAGTCATAATCGCGAAGCGTTTTTTGACAAGTACCGAGACCGAGGTTGGTCTATAACAGAGACTTTGCATCCTGCTCGACGTATCAATGAACGTTCGGATTTTTACTGCCCACCCAACTCCACAAGAACACGTTACGTTGGTGATAAACGCTGCTGGATCATCACCCTTCCACCACTGGAGGACGTGGACAATGCTATCAATCACAAATTCGTTCACAGCTGGCGCCTCATCTATCGGAACGGCGCCTCTACAAGCTTTTCCCTACTCAAACACCGAAGATTGGCCCACTCTTACGTTATCGCTCTGGATATGGATGTACTGCGTAAAGTCGACGACTTGCTTCGAGAAATCAAGTGGGTTATCTCCTCTTAAACCGCTTACTCTTCATTGATGCGATTTTCTAGACGAGACGAATCTCTCCTCATTTGCCTTCGTGATCACTTTGCATAGTTCAGTGTAGCTAAACAGTAGCTGATCGTTGTACATTGACCGAGAAATTATTCCGACTACGCGCTGTCTACGACTTCCTACTTGCAACCGAGCTCCATTCGTATCCTTGTGCTGTGTATCAACCCATCAGACCAGTTTGTCGGTGTCAGTTTACGATCACAAGCCGGCCACCGCGAAACTGCTCAATATTTCGACACCAACGTTGATCGGGATACCATTCCCTCCGTCAAAATTTCAACCCCGTAAGATAGCCTCATGACAACCTCCCCCTCCTCCTTGCCTGTCCCAGTAAAGAGATTTCCCCATAGGATCATCCCGTGGTTTACCTGTCCCTCCCATTCGCCCACCCTTGTTATCTTGAAAGGTTTACCCGTTGGATAACCACACGTGTGGTATCGTTGCGTCCTGGCAGGTTTTCTCCATGTGTTCTCCGCTGGTTAGCCTCCTATCTTTTTCGCTTTTGATCTAGTTTGCAGCTCCGTGTTCCGGAACGTTGCTCTCCGATTCGCATCATTCTTTTCAAGTTAATGCACCCGCCATTCAAATCATTGACTGTGCGTCTCCACTGAACCACACACTCACTCATAGGGTCATTCCTTGCAATTCGAACCAACGACATAAAATATGGAAAGGAACTAGGGGTGCGCCACAAAATGATACGTTCAAACAGATTAGATTTTTGGCTTGCCGAGCCTCTGGAACAGCATGCACCGATCGAGGCGACTTAATCAGCGCCAAGGGCATAATGCCTTGGCATTTAAACATAGACAAACAACGCCACGTCGGGCGCCTACAGAAGTTGCGATCAGAAAGATCACTCTCTCCAGCTCAAGCGGAACCACCACCCTTCCTTCAGGCGCTTCGTCATCTATTTTTGTTTTTCGTCCAAGCCGAATCACGACGCACGTGGATTCGAGAGTGATTGTATTGTGCGTACTTGGTGCCAAGTGATTTGCATGTGTCGATACTGATCAGGTACGCTAACTTTTGCGATTTATTCTCATAAAACCTAATGTGATATCTATATCCTTTTAGACTACTCAACAATTTCAGGGTTCCAAGCGCATGTTACCCATTTCGACCAACGGGCTATTGTCCTCGATACCCATTTCGATCGATGGACTGTCCCGACGTTCAGTGACGGAGGACGGTTCGCTGTCTCCTGCCGAAGTTCGTGCGACCTTGGATGGACGGGCCGGTACTTCGTACCCCATTTTCCGCTTGACAGGTGGCAACGCAATTGCTTTCGGCAACACGGGCGCACGTCTGCGGGTCTTACAATTGCGCAAGTAGGTTTAGTCAAATATTACGGTCATGAGGATGTGAACACTTACGTCGGAAAACTTCCCATCAGCGAGCGCCAAGGAGAACAACATCGGCTTCATAATGTGATGTCCAGTACGCATGCGGTATACGACGAAGGAGAATTGCACATCCACAATGTCTCCAATGCGGAAGGACTGAGGGTTAACAAAGTCGTGCCTGGGATTGGCGTCAGATTCGAATAAGTTCAAGTCGTTGCATCGTAACTCACACCAACACTTCGTCCTCCTTATACCGTCGGTAGTATTGTACCTCGTTATCACGGGAGTGGAAGAGGGGTCCCATGGCAAGACGCTTCAACAACCCTTTGGGGTCAACTTCATCCGGAATTGGGGTAGGACGCAACGTTGGCGCTTCGCTGCGACGGGTGAAGAAACGGTTGGAAAATGTGAGTGTTCTGCCTTCGCTGAGTGTACAGTTCATGTCCGACCAAGGCTGAAGTTGATTTTCAGGGAAAAACCTTCGAAATTTGTCGTAGACGTCGGCCACACGATCCACGGCAGTTTCGAAGTACCCGTGAGAGAGACCAGTCAACGTCACCCATTGACGCAGGAACGGTGCAGTCCTCATTGACATTCTAGGATGGTTGGTAAGACGTTCAACCCAATCTAACCGTGAAACTTACTTTGGAAGTTCAACCACAGGAGGAAGGTCCTTGCCTACAATGACGCCATGTATGTTGAAAACGGCCTCTTCTGGCTCTCCGTCCGCTGACGTATGGATCAGCCTCCAGCAGTGTGGCTCGGTGATTTCGACTACGTTGAACCTATCAAGTGTCGACTTGGTTGGGTGTTGACATCAGAAAGTGTATGGGAAATGAAAGTTGACGTACTTCCGCTACGTCTGCCAGATAAGCATTGGACGGTATTTTGTCCTTCTCTGTGCAAAGACCCAGAGCCTGACCTGTAACCAATTTTAGGTTGTCGTGAAGATATAATCGTGTAATACGCAACTCACGAGCGCCGCATATATCATAATCGTTGAGCATGGGGGTGAGGAGGGATTTACCGTCAAAGTCAGTATGAACGAAATCTAAGGGCCTGATATAGTTTTCCTTCGTCTTCGTTCTACAGCTATCAAAGCCGTTCCATGTGCATTCAACTTACCAGAAGGAGAATCGCAACCCAATAACGGACCATCGGCTGCGTCTGATCCCCGTTCGGTGGGTCGTTTGAATTCAGAATGAGGTCCGAATACTGTTTTTTTTTTACAGGCGCGTCCGTTTGCAACACCGTTTCGACTCCAAGGGGATAGATCATTCACAACAGAATGGTGCGTCAGGTGGGTGAGTGTCATCCCCGTTCGGTTTGAGATAGTTAATGCATTTACCACAGGAATTAATTTAATTTTTTTGCTTTACGAGCGGATAAAGTAATCATATTCCCCTACGTGAGTGTATAAAGAGGCAAGAATATCTTCTCCCATAATTCATACCACTCTTTCCTTAAATTTTACTACTGCAGAGACCCTTCAACGAACCATGCCCCCCACTTCTAATACCAAACGGTCCGTATCGTAAGCGACCTTTCCTACCCTCCCTTGATCCCGAGTCATGTCTCACTTTTTTGCTTAGAAAACGCCGACGTGACGGGAACGACAGTGATATGTACGTATGCTAATTGTGCATATTACTTTTGACTTAGATGTTTCTTCACATAGCGAGATCAACGACTCCGTCTTCCAGCTGCCAAATAAGTCCACTGGTGACGAGGCTGCGAAGTCTCAAGGCACCACCACCTCAGGTCGCCCTTCGTATGTACTCTGCCCCTCGTTTTCCTTCACCGTCAGCTGACATCCTTCAGACGTCTCGTTAAACCCACTCCTAAGGCTCGACAATTAGCCGAGGAACGCGGGGCCGACAAAGGTTCAAACGCCGAGGGTTCAACGTCGAGTTCCACTGCGAGTCGGACTAAAATTACCCCGAGTTTGGTTTTGAAAGCGTGAGTTTTGTTTTTTCCCATTGATGCTATGGTGTTGAGTCCTTCCAGTCTTGAAGCTGTTCGCCGTGCCAATGAAGGAGTTTCTGACGACGATCTGCCTTCTCCAAGCGCTGTCTTCAGCAAAGGCAAGACCGCCGTTCAAAGTGCCGATGAGGGAGGTTCGGATGATGACCTGCCTGCTCTGACCGCTGTCGAGGAAAGGGACGGCGCCAAGGTCGTCGCTTTCTCGTGAGTTCTTTGATAACCTCTTCGGTTCCGGATGTCTCAGCCGTTGTCGTCCTAGTAAAAAATTGGCCTCCGAAGTTATCGAGCTCGACGACAGCGATGAGGATTTGCATCCTCGTAAGATTACCAAAGGAGTTGTGGATCTTAAGTCGTACGTTTATCTGTCTTAAGACCTTAACATGTAACTCACCATCTTGATAGGCCAAAGAACAAGAAAACCTTCGAGGTTGACAACAAAAGCGAATTGCCTGAGTGCGTTTTTCGATTGAACAAAATTGCCTGTGTTACAAGCTAATTGTAACATAGCGTTTCTAAAAGCGCAACGAAGTCCGTTAAAGGGTGTGAAGCGACTCCGGGTTCGTCGATGGTTGATAAAATGTTGAAGGCCCTCGGAGAAACTGGGTATGTTGTGTCGTTTCTAATTCTTTTGTTGCACCTAATCCCTCGTAGATCCTCAGACGATGTTGACTTGGATGAGATGTATGTCCATCCTATCATGATGGAGGTATTAGACTGATTTATTAACAGCGTATCCGACGAGGAAGATTGTGACAGCGACGATGATAGGTTTGGACCCGTCACTGACGAGAAGTATCAGCACGAGGCCCTATACGAGATTTACGAGGAGCTCCCGAGGATTGCGTATGTGATAGGTATCTGGTTCCTGCGTTATCTAACGCGCCCGTATAGGAAATTAAGACAAGTTGTTTCGTACAAGATCCAACCGGGTGACGACGTCCCGACTGCAACCTTACCGATGGAGAGGGTCTTCCGACGTATTCATCAAGATAACTTGGCGTAAGTTTCCCTTGACCATATCCGACGGACAGAGAGCTGACACCTGATAACGTAGTTGTATCCTCGAGGGTTTAACCTTCGCGAGGTATGGCCGGTTTGTCAATCCTGGTCGAGCCAAGCTGGGGATCTATCGCGTTGAGGTCATCACCAAGGGTAATAACAAGGTGTCGAGGGCGATGCTGGCTCGCTGTGACGAGCACCCTGTCTTCTGGATGATTGCGGGGGTTGTAGACTCCCATTTGGTTCGAAGCACGACGACTTTTAACAAGCCTGTTCATGGTATCAAGGTCGCGATGTTCCCTCAAGAGGCGCGTCGGGATGTGTCGGTCTGGGGGCGTATCTTCGGCTTCGACGACAAGATAGCTCCTGTTGATGATGAAGGGTATTTGTCGTTTTTCACGAGGACGGAATTTGTCAGATCCAACGACGGTACGTTTGTGTAATATTCGTTTCCTCCTGCCCGTTTTGATGCCGTATACAGGCCCGTCCAGTGCTCCGTCTTCCCCGAGCAAGGGTCATCGGATCTTCAAGACGACTTATACCCCTCGCGCCGGAGGAAGTTCCACTCAGTTGGGCAAGGCGAAAAGTCAAGATCCGAAGGTGTACGTCTTCGAGCGTTACTTTGAGGAACGAGGTGAGGTGTTTTCTAGAGTCTCGTACGTGAAATCTCATAACCGTCGACGCTCCGTCGTAGTTCCTGTCTACAACGGCATCGCAACCGACGGCCGTCCTTTCTCGTTCAGAAATGAAGACTTTGACAACCTCGGTAACCGTGAGATGTGGACTGGGAATGGTGGCGAGATTCCCGTCGGCTCCGTTGTGGCTATTGGGTATACGTTGCAGACTTGGGGTGACCGTAACCAGAACTTGTCTCCCAACTTGGTAAACATTGTTATGTTACATGCTGCGAAGTATTAGGTAGTTGATGAATCTGTGTACTGTTGTATAATGTAGAACTCCGAGGTGAATGATCTACATGTTTATGTGTACCTGATTTTGAATAAGGTCCTTAATGCTCCTCGGAGCCAAATTTAACTGTGTAAGGATAACTCAACGGCAAGTTGGCGTGAGTACAAATCGTGAACTTTGCAGTATCAGCACGTACTCAACATCATTCATATAGATTTCCGATGTCTCTGATAAAGCAAATCGTATTGTTACTGTGCTGTCACCATCCTGTGCAATGGTCCCACCCCCGTGCGAGTGTGGTTATCTGTCCCGTGCGCTGTTGCTGTGAAAATGATGTGAAAGATTTTTTTGTCAGTAATTGCTTATGGTGCATCCTGTATTGGGAACCTGTAGTCACCTTCTTGTATGACAAGGTCATGTTGTTGGCAGTGCTAATGAGTAGCTCCTGGTTTACACTTACAGTTTTAGTGTGTATGGTGTTTGGCATGGTGGTCATTTATGGTGTCAAGTGCATGGGATATAACACAACTCAGAAGGTGTACCTTAAAGGAGGGGCAGGACATTCCAGATTGATTGAGTTCCATAACATAGAACCATACATAATTCAAAATTGTCATTTGACTATCAAGCCTGTAGTTGTAAAATTTGTCAAGTACTGTCATGTACAAGATCAAGGTACCCTTGATGTGAATCACCTTGTGTCAAGAATTCCTCTGTCTGTATTGTGTACAATCTTATCCAAAAAGGCGATCACGGATATCTGCAAGGTCCATTCAATCACTATACCATCACATTTACTAAAAGTTGATATACCTTCATACATACAGGATCATGAGTGTGAAGGTTGTAATGACTATGTGGCTATTTTTTCTACCCCTACATTGACATTGAAGAATTCAGGTAGCTATCCGCCTCGACCCATAACACAGGGTCTTTCTGATAGAATTATTAGTGACTTCTGTAATAATGTCTCCCCTCATAGTTTTGAAGAAAAAGGTTGTGCTGTTTGTGGTAGATTGAGCAAGTCATCAACAATGACTGAAAAGAAGAAGATCTCAGGGTTCTTTAGACATCTTGAAAGCTCCAATACACGTGTTGAGAGAAGTAATATTAAACAACAAATACATTGCATAAATGGTCCTGTACTGGCAAGCAACTGTTCTAGTGTTTGTGTACAATGTAGAGAACAGTTAATGCGAAACAAGAAGCCCAGGTTTGCATTGGCATCTGATTTGTGGATAGGAGATGTACCCCCTGAACTCAAAGACTTACGTTTGGTTGAGAAACTTGTGATAGCAAAAGTAAGAGTCAATAGCTGTATTATTAGAGTATCATCAGGCTTTCATAAAATGAAAGCTCATATGATTGCCTTTGAAAATCCTGTGGCAAAAATATATCAAAAATTGCCACCAGCTGTGGAAGAACTGGATGAGGTACTGGCCATTCTTTTCACAGGTCCTAATCCACCAAATGATGCTGATTATCAGAGAGTCCCTTTTCTAGTAAGAAGAAATAAAGTTGCAAATGCTCTGGCTTGGTTGAAGCTCAATCACAGAGACTATCATGACATTGTGATTGACCACAAAGAACTGGAAAGATACCCTGAAAATAAACCTCCTGTTCTCATTCAATACAAAGAGCTAAATAGTAACAAGTTGACTGAAGCAACTAGTTTGTTTGACCAACATGAGGCAGAAGATGGTGTGACCTCAGGTGAATGTGCATTTACAGTACATGGCCTCACAGGAAACACATTACAGTCATTATCACTAGAGGAATTAAAGTTCAATGCTTTGCAACACTTGCATAGTGGCAACAATGTGCTATCTGTGGATAGCAATAAAAAGGTGTCATTATATGACTCAGTAAATTTGTATCCAAAAATGTTTCCATGGTTGTTTCCATATGGTTATGGTGACATAGGTACAGGATCATTGTCCTTTGAAGAACACATCAAATACCTCCTTCTGTATTATGATAAACGGTTTCAGAAAGATCAACAATTTCCTTTTGTAACTTTCAGCCATTTGCAAATAAAGCTAGCAACAACAGGAGGGTTTTTATTAACAAAGAAGAAGCAATTTGACAGAATTTGTGACAGGTTACTGAACATTAACCAGGATACTTTAAAAGATTTGATTTCACGAATGTCACTTGGTGAATATATCAGACCTGCAAATGATTCTGAACAGGAGTGCTTTCAAGTAATCAAGGATTTGGACCATATAAATGGTAGAGTATATGGTTCAACAACAAGCAAAAAGTATATGCAAAATGAGATATGGTCTTTGGTAGCTGCCAAAGGAGCACCCTCATGGTACATAACAATATCACCTACAGATATGAAACATCCCATTGCAATGTACTATGCTGAAACTAATGAAACTTTTCATCCTAGAATTCTGGAGTATGATGATAAGTTACGTATTATCAGTAGTAATCCTGTAGCCTCTGCAAGATTTTTCCATGTAATGATAACTTTGTTTATCAAACATATATTAGGCATGGACACAAATCATATTGGACTGTATGGGCCAACATCAGCTTACTATGGAACAGTGGAGCAACAAGGAAGATTGACTTTACATTTACACCTGTTACTTTGGATCATGAACTCACTCACACCTTCAGAAATTAGAGATAGAATTCTGAAAGTGGACAGTACATTCTGCAGAGCTCTGGTGGACTACTTGGAGAGTGTTCATACAGGTGAGTACTTGACAGGTACACAGGATGAAGTCTTGGCGAATGTAAGCAAAGTAACAGAAAAAGAACCTAAAACATATATCAACCCTATAGAATCTCTCCCTCAAAAACCACCTTCCTGTACTTGTTTACATAACAAACACAGTAGTTCATGTGCATACAGAATATGGCATGAGAATTATAGATTTACTGTTGATGATATCATTTCAAAGTCAAACATTCATACATGCAGTACAAATATCAACAAAGATGGCAGCAAGAACAGAAAGAAACAATATATTGGTTGTCTTGATAATCCTTGGGGAAAGTGTAGAGCCAGATTTCCAAGGAAATTACATGACACAACAAAAATTGATTATGATACTGGCACTATATACATGAAGAAGAAAGAGGAATGGATTAATACATTTACACCTGTTCTATCCTACTTGTTTAGATGCAATACAGATGTCACTAGTCTTAAATCAGGTACTGCTATCAATAGTGTGGCAGAGTATGTAACTAAATATATAACCAAGACCTCTTTGAAGACTTATACTATTTTTGAGGTTATTCGTTCAGTATTTGAACAGAACATAACCATTCTAAATGGTAATGTAAAGAGAAAGGAAATAACAAGAAGGATGATGACAAGAATAGTCAATATACTGTCTGCCAAAATGGAACTAGGATCTCCAATGATATCAATGTATCTACTTGGTAATCCAGACCATTATACAAATGCAAAATTTACTCCTTTCTACTGGAAAAGTTTTGTACATCACGTCAGAAAGTCATTTGACCCTGTACCAGGTAGTGATGAAGATGATGAAAAGGTAATGTTACTTCGTAATGGCACTACTATTGTAGGTGTCACCAAAGTACAAGATTACATATTCAGACCTCGTGAACTGGAGGATATCTCTCTCTATGACTTTGTTGCTAACTGCAAAAGAGAATCCACAAAAGAGGTTGCTGTGGAGCTTTCTTGTATTGAACTATGTGATGAAACCCCGATATCAGATCAGTATAGTAGAAAATGGAAAAAAACAAAAACTGGTTTGTATCCATTGTTATCTGACCACCCTTTAAGTAAGACTTCATTTACACGGGTCATGTCTGAGAAATCACAAACAATACCCAACTTTATTGGTGGATCCCTACCAAGAAGAGATGGTGATGACAGAGAAAATTATTCAATGACTATGCTAGTTCTTTTCAGACCTTGGAGAACAGGTGTTCAATTAAAACACAATGACCTTACATGGACAGAATCATTTACTCAGTATGAATTTGATCCAAGACATACAGACTTTATGAAATTCATCAATGTTAGACATGAGTGTAAAGATGCTGCTGATGACTACTATGCACAACTGAGGGCTTCAGACAAAACCATTTCACAAGTTTATGGCTATGAAGATATGACTGATTCTGAAATGGAAGATAATGTTCCTGATGATATAGAAGGAATGGCACTCAATATGATTACTAAAGAGGGTGAAAAATTTAAAAGAAAGATGGCGAAAGGAGATGTGTTGGAAGAAGACATAATGAAAAAAGGCTGGTCATCTTCTTTGCCAGGACATATGCCTACAGACATCTGTTTGTCCCCTAGCACACCTGCTACAGGCATTAACTGGAAGTTGGTTATCCAACAGAAAAGACAGAGTATCATTGAAGAATGGTCTACTAAAGCTGCAGCGTTCAAAGGTAAATACTCAAATTATACAAATACAGATTCAGTACAGGTTGTGGATTTAAGTTTTTTGCAGAAAAAGTTTACTTCATTGGCCCACAAGAAAAGCATACAGGCATCCATTACACTATTCAAGTTAAATGAAGAACAAGAAAGAGCATTCACTATTGTGGCTAATCATATGACCAATCCATATGCAAGTCAATTACTATTTCATCTTGGAGGCCCTGCAGGTACTGGAAAGAGTCAAGTTATCCATGCTTTGAAACATTTTTTCACAGAACAAAAAAGAATACATGAATTGCTCATTTTAGCTCCTACAGGTAGTGCTGCAGCATTGATTGCAGGATTCACTTATCATTCTGCTCTAAGTATAAATGACCAGAATAACAGTGATGATAACCCTACATCACTAGCAGAAGCTAGATCACGGCTACAATTTGTCAGATATATTTTCATTGATGAAATCTCAATGGTGTCCTGTGCAGAACTCCATCATATTAGTACTAAACTTGCAAAGATATTTCTGAGGCCTGAACAGGCTTTTGGAGGTGTAAACATGATTCTTGCAGGAGATTTTGCTCAGTTACCTCCTCCGAACAAATATAGTGGTTCACTATATACTCGAACAGCAGGAATGAATGCAACAACAGTTCGTGGGCAATCCAATGCATCAGGTAAAGCTTTGTGGCATCAATTCACATATGTGGTGATCTTGAGAAAGAATATGCGGCAGACTGGAAATTCAATAACCAATGCAAAATTCAGAGATGCTTTGAACAACTTGAGGTACAAAGCATGTACTAATGATGACTTAGAACTATTATCTACTAGATGTCATAATGATAAAACAGGTCCAAAATTGACAGATATAGAGTACAGAGATGTATCTATTATTACATCTCTGAACATATGTAAAGATGTAATTAACAATCTTGGATCTGCACGTTTTGCAGCAGAAACAAACCAAGAATTGCACACTTTCTATTCAAACGATTGTGTAGATGTGAATGGTGGCACCAAAAAACGAAGAGTCTTTTCTGGTACACTGACAGATGACATTCAGGATATGGTATGGAATATGTCACCAAGCTTTAATGATAATATACCAGGAAAATTATCATTGTGTCTGGGACTTCCAGTTATGATAAGACACAACTTTGCAACTGAGTTGTGTGTTACCAAGGGTCAAGAAGCTGAGGTATATAGTTGGACTTATAGATTGGGAAACAAAAACCAAAAGACCCTTGATTGCTTATTTGTTAAACTGGTCAATCCTCCACAAACTGTACAATTTCCTGGTCTACCTGAAAATGTTGTTCCTATCCCAAGTATGGCATCAACAATTGATTGCTTACTTAAAAATGACAGTAAAATCACAATTTCAAGAACACAAGTACTTATTGTCCCAAATTTTGCGATGACTGATTATGCATCTCAGGGGAAAACTCGCTCTTTCAATGTGGTGCACTTATCACATTGCAGATCACATCAAGCAATATATACTGCATTATCCAGAGGTACCAGTTTAGAGGGAACTTTAATAATAGACAAGATAAAAAAGGAAATGATGACTGGAGGTTGCTCAGGTGACTTGAGGCAGGAATTCAGAGAGCTAGAGCTTTTGGACCATATCACTCAACTAAACTATAAATCCAAACTTCCTCCTAATATTCTAAGCTCCTCTAGAAATCTAACTCTTAAGAATTTCCGCATGTGGAAAGGCAATGATTTTATGCCTGAGGGTATTCATGCTTCCATCATGCAGAGCAATGAGTGTGATATGTTTTATGAAAATGATGTTGAAGTACCTGTCAATAAAAAAAGGAAAGGTGTGGACCTAGATAACACTACTTCCAAAAAAAAGACAAAAGGTAAGAAACCAAAGACCCAGATACAGTGGATTGAAGGATCTTCATTTCAAGGAACTATGTGGGATAATAACAGCTGTGCATATGATACTGTGATCACAATCCTGTATAACCTCTGGTTAGCAAGTCCTAGGTATTGGACAGAAGCTTTTAATGCAATAGGGTCTGAGTACTTACAGCTGCTTAAAGTTCAGTTTGAGGCAGTTTCAAAGGGTGTCATGACTCTTGATATAGCAAGAAACAATTTCCGTGACCTTCTTGCCTCAAAGCATTGTCAGCTGTTTAGGGATGGAAATTTTGCAAGTGTAGACCAGATTATAACCTATGTATTCGAAGGTCTTTATGTTGTTATGACCTCACATATAGAATGTCCTCACCAGCATGTTGTGGGACAGACAATGACCTCTTATAACAGCTATATATCAATTGGTGGTGTCATGGCTGAGTATGGAATGGTGTCTGTATCTGATATCATCAACAGCTGCACCACAGAGAGCATGCATGAATGTCCCATGTGTGGGTTTCAGCAGATCCATCTTTATAGTATTGTTACAGCACCACCACTTCTTATTGTGGACACTTCAATGTATGCAGTCGAGATAACTAAAACCCTAACATTACAGGTGAATAATGTAGAACACAGATACAAACTTTATGCTGCTGTATACTTTGGATTGAATCACTTTACTTGCATAGTTCTGGATGCTTATAATCAGATATGGTACCATGATGGTTTAAGAATTGGTAGATCCCTGATAAACTTAGGTTTCCTGACAGATATTGTAGATTTGAGAACTCTGGATAATCAACAAGC
>ML208726.1:9717-23203 GCA_004369065.1 Pluteus cervinus
CCTCCAATGGGAGAGGATTACACTCATAGAAACTGAAATCGTATCTTCAGATGGTCGGCGAAAAGAGACCTCCTCCTTCAGCTTGGAGGATAGAGGTGGACACACATCTATCCTCACAGCGGCATCACACTATTTCAAATATGGCACCGTGAAGGAACTCGTAGTGTCGAATCAGTCTCCTCACATTTTCTTCGATCCCTGGAGGAGCTTCTTCCAGGATTTCAGCAACCTTCACACTCTAAAGGTTGTCAACAATGCGGCATACAGTTTTGGGAAGCATTTGGAGGTGGAAGTGGAGAATGCACGAATTCGCGGTGAGCAAGAAGAAAAGTTACGGGCTAACGGCGGTATTGGGGTGGCAGATGCGAATCCAAATCGCATTGACTTTGTGTATTGGAGCTTGCGAAAATTGGAGATGGTTTTTGATGATGGTTATTCTTCCAATTTAGATCCTCAGGTCTTTCGGGAAGGGTCATTCACTACCAACCTCCAATTGCGCGCGAAGTGCGGTATTGGCTTGACCGAGTTGAAGGTGTCGGGTTATACGATGAGTCGAGATGCGATGGCGCAGATCAATGCGGTAGTTCCAACTGTTATTGAGGGAGACGAATGAAGTAGGTAGACAACTACACGCCCGAGTATATACTCGACGGGGCTTGGCACAAAAACTCAACTAGTACACCCTTTCCTCCCGTCCATACCTTTCTCGCTTGATCATATGCTCCAAATTTTGAATAAACCCCGCTAGCATAACCTCCTTCTCACTCGACATCCGATATAATCCAACAACTGTGAGACTGGGCACGCTAACACCCATCCGACATCGACACTGCAAATATTCTGCAAGCTGGAGTAGACCAGCATCAAATCCTTCCACATCGAAGCGGTAGTCTTCATAGAGAAGAGCTCGAAGGTGTGGGAAGGATGGAGTGCCATAACCATCCCGTCCTTCCATTTGAACAAACTCCAGGAACGAGAGGGCAAAACCGTTCCGGACTTTTAAGATACGAAGCTTTGGCAAATTGCCAAATGTAATCCAAGGGATAAGTGTTATTGAGTCTAAGTCCTCCCCGTCTAGATCGAGGGACTCGAGTCGGAGGAAGTGTGTAGAGGTGAGGAGCTTAAGAGTCAGGCGTTCTAGACCACCCGGGGAAGCAATCCCTATTTCAATCAACGGGGTCTGCAGATTATTCCCATGCTCGACAAGTTTGAAGTAAAACCATGGGTCGTGTAGGACCACCATGATAGTTTGGGCGTCCCATGTTGAACCAATGCGGCTCTGCTTCAAAGTCTCGAAAATCTCTTCATGATCTTCGGGATGGTTTTCGTTAAGGCTGAGGTGGACGTGGGCCGTATGTGGGAATGAGAGAGACCGAAGGAGGATTGTAGCGTCATGACAATATTCGTAGTAGATGTATAGAGTCTCGAGCTCCGGGAGGATGATTGGGTTACCCGTATAGGTTCCCCTCTGATGGAAAACTGAAACTATGTCAATCGATTTGAGGTTCGGATTGAGTGCCAAAACTCCTAGGAAGTCGCTCGCTGTGACGAGGGTATAGGGATTGCGGATAGAAAGATGATGTAGGTGATGGAGATGGGAGAGACTTTGCCATTCAAACATGCACGAGTGCAAGGCCAGGTGCTGGAGAAGTGGTGGGCGTACATTAAACATGTCATTGGGAAGGGAACACTGCCTGATGTCGAGCGTGATAAGATGAGGCGCTGGACGTAGAGGATAAAGTGTGACGGAAAGTATACCCCGTTCATCTGCAGATTTGATATCAAGTGTCTGGACTCTGTGAATATGGTGTAAAATGGTCCCCATGAACGCTATATCTCTGCCTTCAGACATCGACAAGGGGATGGAAGCGCGGAAGGATAGTAATCTTGCCCTTGCGCGCTCTATACACAATTCCATCAACGAAGGATGGCGACAGTCAATCCATTCCCAGAGATCTGCTAGACCGAGAACAAGGTTTCTCCACCTGTTGGAGACGCCACCGAGGTGAACTGCCGTTTGAATCCGGAATTGGCTCGACGAGACTGCATGCTGAAAGATGGCGATCAAGATTTCTTCAGGATGACCACGGACCAGGACCTGCATCTCTTTGGTCTCCATGATCAAGCACAAAACGAGTCCTCCGTCGGTTCTCTGACAACGAGAAGTGAAGCAACACGGGGGCTCTGGAGCGGGCAGCTTGCGGCCCGGCCCAACCTTCACATGACTGTGAGAGTTCGGCTGGACCGGCGGCGGCAATTTTGCCACGCGCACCAAAGGGCAAGTATTCTCTCTTTCCGGTGCAGAATATCGGTTCTTCAACCCCAGCCAAAGTTCTTTCCAGCTGCAGGTTGATGCCAGGTCCAACATTCGCGATTAACTCAATGTTTTTGCAGTGGCCAGTTTCAACCTTCGCTCGATTCCCAGCTTCAACCGCAATTTCCCATTTGCAGTTGACTGCATGTCCACGAAAATCGGCTTAGTCCAAGGGTTTTCTCAATTTCTCCAATTTCATCGGCTGCAAGTGCCCTGACGAGAACCAACAAACACCATGGGGCGATCCAGACCCTCAATATCTTGCTAGACTCAAGCTGATCAGCGTACCAAACCCGTAAACTTCGCGAGTTTTCCCTAGCGAGCATCTACTTCCTACATTCTCTCCAACTCGAACCGCGCATGAGGTGAGTTGAATCCTCTTTCTCGTATTTGATGCACAGTTAATTGGTGTCATTAAGATCGACTGCAGAGAATTCGACCCATTTAAATACCTCAAATGCTTAGAGAGCACCCAGCTACCCTCTGATGAACTCGAACATACCCTTCCCGACGTTGATCAAGACCATTGGTAACGACCCCTCGTTCCCGAATGTCCCGCTCCGCAGCAACAACTTCTTCAAGCCAACCGAAGTGAGTTTGAAACCTTTTTGCTATGCTCGTCCTGGTTTCTAAACAGGCCGCTGCTTTCGTCCAGTTCGACAGCATAACAAAGTTCACAACTTACAGTAAATCTGGCACTACGGCTGCTGGTGTTGGTGGGACGAGGTCGGCTCCTCCTCGACCCACATCCGCCCATCTTTCGATGGGATATCCATCGTAAAAAGAAGCCCTTCAATTCCAACAAGGGTTACTATCAGTAACAATGCCCACCGTCTACAGTTGCGCTCCTCGCACCACCTCTCATCACGAAACTACACCTGCAAACCAGCATATCCCTCGACGACATATCCTAACCCACCTTGGGCCGCTGTATCAGCGTCGAAACCAAGTTCATCGTCTTGGTCTCTCCTCGATGGCGGGAACCTCTCGGTCCTGCAAGTGACCTGCACCCCAATTCGCCATTCGCCCAACTGAATTAAGCCAAGGATCTGGCCGTGGCTCTAGACTTTATCCCACCTTCGCACGCAAACCAGAAATGGGGTATATATCTCGTATGCACGGCCGAAGATGTATACGGCTAGGAACTCGGCGAAACCAGAGTTGGTTGAGAGCCCTGTATCTTCCTTGGTTCATGAAGGATCATTCGGAGGTGAAAGGTATACCCTCACACCCCCAATTTATGTATTGTGCCTGATATCATTCTTTTTTCTTTTATCAGCTACGAATACTCTGATTATATTCAACCACACCCGCTGAAATTGGTGCTCTCCAGCCTCTCAACCTCAAACGTTCCCATCACGACTCGAGTTATGCATGGTCCGCTACGCCTTTGTCTGTCTTGGCATATAGGCACACATCAATCGCAGTGTAGCGGAGGCGCCTTTCTTCAACATCAACGTTTGGTCGACACATATCAAGTGGACGGCGATGGGGTTTACGCTGAAGGACAGGAACATGACAGCACATGTGGAACCGAAGTAAAAAGTTCTTCCTGTTGAACTTGGAAAGTCGAAACAGGTTGCGTTTTTTGGACGAGATGGGTATGTTTTCTTATCGTTTTTTCGTTGTTTTGGGTATTCGTTTTGACTTGTTTTGCTCCCAGTCCTCAATTTCTCCAACTTCCTTCACAATTTAGTCGGTTCATGGACCGACTGAGCTACAAACCGCTTCGACTGAGTCGTCACCTGGCCTCCGTCTCTATATCCGGAGCAACCGTCGTCCCCACATACCCTTCTTCCAAATCGTCGGCGTTCCTCGTCGGCTAATCTCTTGCTGGACTCAAGCCTTGCACTGTTGGCAATGTGATTTTCCTTTCTCTCGTCATCTCCTCCGTCACCAACACCTTTAGCAACTCGCAACTCCAACGTCCCTTCTATCAGATCGTGTATACATCTTTCCTGCAAAATTTGGCACGAAGGTCTTGGGACATAGCGTACGTATCTTGGCATATCCTCATCCTTTTCAGAATGCATGCTAATGCACACACGTTTTGGTTAGGTTAAGTTTCCAGTGAACGTGCCTGTGCCACCCCCACCTTATTTTCTTAGTCGGAGTTGGACAACGTCGACCAATCCATCCCGGCCCACAAACCCGTGGCGGAAAGCAAAGTCGTTCTCATTCCGCTGATTTCAACTCAGCCTGTGCTCGTTTTCTGGTATGTCAAATCCGTTTTCTTTTTCGTATTGGCGCTTACTGTGCAAGCAGCTGGTTTGAGGTTTTGCCCAAAACCTTTTGCACTCAAGTTCTCAGGTTTCACCCACTTCATTCCCGTCAAGAACGCCCCCTCTCATTCCTCCATCTAAATGTCATTGAGCCCAACCACTTGCCGGACTGAACCCTGGAACCGCTGGAAATGGAATGCCAGGACAGGTGTACCATAAATTTTGCAAGTTTCCCCTAGCGGGATCTACTTCCCCCACGCTCTTCAACTCAAACTTCAACTACCTGCGGAGTGAGTTGAATTCTATTTCTTGTATTTGACGCATAACTAATTGATGTCATTAGGGTAATCTACGGAGAATTCGACAAGAACAACCGGCCAACATATGTACCCCGTCTCAACGTCGACCATTGGCAACAACCCCCTCGTTTCCTTTCCGCTCCACAGCAACAACCCGTGCAGCCTATCGAGGTAAGCATTAAATCTTTTTCTATGCTGTCTTGTTTCTCAAAATGAGCTTTTTTCTTCAGTTTGACAACTTCCAGCCTACACCAAATCCATCGGCCATGACCGCTAGTGTAGCAAGGAAGTTGGTCGGCTCCTTGTCGTTCCACATCCGCCCAGCATTCAAGTTCTACGCTATACACCGCGATGAGAAGTCTTGCGGTTCCAATAACACTCTCCACCCTCTTCAGCTCTTCACTCCACAAGGCCTCAACACGGAAATAAACCTGCAGATCATGCAGCATATCCCTCAACGACATACCTCAACCCATCTTGGGCTGTTCAGACCGCTCACCGGGCTCGCTCAGCGTCGAGTCCAGCCCACTTTTGCGTGCAACATCATCGGTGGGGTATAACCTGTCGTTGGCGTTGTGTATGCGCGGCTGTCGATGTATACAACTAGGGCCTTAGCGTCACAAACTTCAACTCCAACATCCTTTCAGATTAGGCTCCGCGCTCTCAACTCCTCGACTTGGGTTTTACACAATGTTCTCTCGGCACTATCTGCACCCACTCTCCGGCCCTACCACCTGTACCTCCCTCGGTTATCAGTGTGCATCGGTCGCACTGTCTTCAGCGTCTTAACGCCACTGTTTGCCCTGTTACCCCGTACACGTGCAGAGTGGAGAGCCCTGGGTTTTGGATCGAAGAACAGCGGAAAGTGAGAACGCATGCAGAACCGAAGTAAAAAGCAGACTTTTTGTTGAGTCTGGGAGCACGAAAAAGGCTGCGGTTTTTGGACGGAGATAGTCAAGAACAGTTGTGGAGGGAGGGATGAGTCTAACGAAGGGATCATCAGTGTTGGGTATATCTTTTCTCCCGTTTCTTCGTGTTGTGTTTCCTTTCTATTCGCTTTGGCTTCTTTTGCTCCGAATATTTGCCTTTTCATAACCACTCTTCCACGCCCGCGTTTCTGCTCTCTATTTTCCCCTCTGGCACCCTCATTTGTCGCTTTTTGTTTCTGTGTTGTACCCTAACAGTCGCTTTCGCTCTCTTCCCTTGTGTTGTTCGTGTGTACTGACAAACCTTTTCACAGCGGGCTCCACATCTAGCTCGTTGAAGTAAAGCCCCCGTCGGCGCTTTTGTAACAGAAGTTGAGGCTGAAGGTTCAGATACAGTTATTGAGCGGTCATTGTCGGCGATGTCACGGTTGTGGCCGATTTAGATTCTACATGTCATCTTTGGGGATACGGGTACACGTTTACCTCATTCCTCCGTCTCATCAGAGGAGAGGAGTGGCAGTGTTTGTCTTTTAAGGACCTCACATGCCTTTCCGAATTCTGCATCTGCAAGCTTTCGACGGATTCTTCGAATCCCTCGGAGCCCATACAGCATGCATTGTTGGAGACACCTCCCCATCCGAAAATTTCGCGAGTGTTGCTGAACAAGTATAGCTTGCAGACTCAGAAGTATCAAAGGAAACGTACAGACGAGGAGTTTCTCCGGGATCAAAAGGTCGTGATGACGACAGGTTTCTGAAGACTACCCCCGTTTTCGCGGCTTTCTGTTACAAAATATACATATTAGTCTTCCTTGATGTAAGTCTCATTATTGTACCAAATTTGAGGCAGGGACATCGAATATAGCCCTCACAAAATGAGGTGTTCAAAAACTAGGGGTCAATTAAGAACTACGTGTACGGGGAGGATAGTACTGAGTACTTCGGCGTGGGCATAGTAGAGTCTGGTGGATTGATGTCCCGACATTGTCCACATACTTTTTGAACTCTTCGTCCGAGCCGTCATCTATTTCACCTGTTGAAGAGAACGCGTAAAAGGTCTTGAGCCTATATCCCGCCTCGTCACGGCCGGCTAGGACAGTAGACACCAATTTCTTGAACTTGCGTGAAAAGTGGGTTCCATGCATCTCTACCTCCTTAAGCGAGGTGAACGACAGGCTCCCCTGCCCATTCGATTTACTGAATTTTTTATAGTCCTTGGCAAGGTGTTCAAAGAACACTTGTCCTGTGTCGTCCATGTGGATTTTACGGAGGCTTGGGAGCCGACCCAGAATACTTCCTTCCCACAATTTGGGGGTGTCAAAAACGTTTGTCTTCAGCTCCTCCATGGTGTCCAGAGGGAGAATCGAAAAACATTCCGCACAACTGCTCATGTCTCGCTCTCCCTCATTCCATGGATCGAGACTGAGCTTGATAAGAGGTTCGTAAGAGTTGGGCTTGGGGGAAAAGGATAACGAGGAACGCTCCCAGTTATTGTCCCGCTTCCTAAGTTCGACAAAGGGGATGGCCTTCAAGGATTCTCGTAAGATATGGTTGAGCGCTTGCATAATCAAAGGGACAGAACGTGCAGTGATTTTTCCGACATCAATGTCAATTATCGAGAAGTCATTTCTGAACCTCAATCGACAAAAGAGTTCGGGAGGAACCTGGGATTTGTTGGTACGGAGCGATGACAGCCGGGGAAAAGGTGGAGAGGGTTGCGGCTGGAGGTCGTGTGGTTGGGAGGTGGCCGAGGTGGGAAAGATGTTTTCGATGTCAAGGCGCTCCAAGTGGGGGGAATCGAACAAGATAACCAGAAACGAATCGAGCGAGACCCTCTGTACAGGATTCTTAACCTCTAGAATCTTCAAATGCGGAATGGTAGGCCAATAGTTCCAGGTGAAATCACATTCTGATAACACCAGGGTACGGAGAGAGGGCGATATGAGAGAAGGGGATAGGACAGTTCGAGCTAGGATTGCGACATGCTCCAGCAGAGGCATCGGCTGGTCGAAGGCTGGGAGACTATATCCAGCCACTTGCACAACATGGATGAATCGGATACGATGACACTCCGAGGCGAGTGATGCCCAAAGTGCCGAATTGTCACCTGGGTCGGGACGCTCAGTGGAATAGCTAGTCCCCATGCACATGGGTCCAATAAGGAAGATCGGCCTGGATCCAAGTCGGTTGAAAGACTCGGTCGCATATTCCAATCGTCCCAAAGGGATGACGTTCCACAAGCTCTGGGAATTGGGCGACAACGCGATCTGCCTCCAATGCTGGGAAACATGGGTCACTATGGTCCACTTGAGATAGTTATCACCACCCGGGAACCAACTCCGATTAGAGTGAAGGCTGTAAGCCCCGCAGAGGTATAGCTCCTGCACCCAAGAGAATATGCGCATCAAGACATCTGGTGGGCAACGCGAAATTGGAGCCAAGCGATTCCGCTCGGTACGAAGGGCCCTGATGCGTTCCTTGAGAGCCGCTATTTCTGCATTGATCGCCACTATTTCTGCATCGATCTTGTCGCGAGCAAGAGCGACGATGACGCCTTCAGAGTCCATGAGTGCTTGAAGTGGTGGGCAGGTGAGAAGACTTGGACGACAAACACGTTTCTTTACGTTTGACCACGTTTGCTTCTGGCCGGCGTCAGTTCTGTCATAGCCTGGCTTGCCACGCGTTATATCCACAGTGAAGATAGCCGTCCACTATATAACGTTCCATCATACCACTGTCCAAGTCGGCAACATAGAACGCATACTCGAGGCCCAAGCCAAGATCGACGAAGAGATACAGCCGGCCAAAGAATGTATCAAGGAGCTCCTAACATTCCGCAACTCCATCGTTCTAATCAATTCTCTACCTGCAGAGGTCTTCGTTTAGATCTTCAGGTCTTGCAAGTCGGCATCTACATTAGTCAGTGCTGGCAAACAAACTAGAGAAAGCCCCGCTGCACGCATGGCTTCGAGAACTCACCATCGGCGATACCCAATCCTTCCGTGGATTCCTTGAACTCTGAGCAGCCGATAGACATTCAGCAAGAGGTTCAAACGATTGAGATCGGATTTTGTTCTCGGCGCTCAAAGGTGCTTACATTCCAGAGCGTCGAATGCACCGAGGAGCAGTAGGTTCAGATAGCGGATGTATTCGGCGGACCCACGGGCTGGAAAGGCTCATGCGTCGTTCCCAGCACTAAAAGGAGGTGACCTCGGTTTCAAAGACTAGGAGATGGCAGAGCTGGATCTGGGAGTTGTAGGGGGAGGACCGTCCCCTCCGCCCATTTTTTACCTTGGATTGCTCGCTCGATCCGACACCTAGAGAGAATATACATCATAGCAGTAGCTATATTGGTCGTTGTTTATACAAAAGGTTGGACAGTCATTCTAATGGGCAGAAACATGTGTCCAAAGCAACTGTTCACCACTTCCTGTAGGTCCTTTCAGCCGCAATCTTCAAGTCGGTTACCTTCTCAATTACCGTCGAGAGTTGTGTTATCGCCTCACAATCAACTGGCGAGTCCCTGAGTATGATTTCTTCTAGTTTATGACCATGCTGTGCTCGTCCAATAAACGCAGCTAATTCCCCCTCGGTGACGGAATCAAGTCCTTTGAGCGTAACCTTCTTGAGAGATGGGAACGCGACGGAGTTCCAGTCATCCAACCGTGTTGTTAGGTCCACATCTGTTGCCAGGTAATCGAGGAACGCACGGGAAGATTTTTCATCCTCGAGTACGAGTTCCTGAAGGTTTTCCAGGTGGCGAATTCGATATTGAGAGTCTGAGTTCTGCCATGCCTTGCTATTTGTGAATGCGTTTGTCGAGAGTAGTTCCAAGTTTTGTAGCGGGAGGGCTTGTATCCAATCCAACCAAAGCCTTGATACTGCCGCCGAAAACGAAGCTTTGATGCACAAGAAAGGGGTTGCTGAGGATACATGATCGAAACATGACAACGTAGCGCGGTCGATTCCCCAGTCTCTGCTGTGATCGAGGACTACGTGGCGTATAGCATGTCGGGAGGCGTTAAGATGGTGGCGAATGGACGAGAAGAAGTTGTATCCTTCTTTGGGGTTGTTTAGGGGGAGGTCGACTGTGAAGGTAAACTCTTGGTCGAAGTTGATCGAGGACAGGAACTCGGTGACAGGTTGTGCTGGGGATGATCTCCTGAGAACTAAGTCTGTTAATGATAGGAATGCAGTTGGTCTGGACCTTTGGTGAGCAGAACTCGGCTTCGCGATATCTAGATATGAGGCTTCTGGTTCTGATGTTCCCGCAGCTGAAGCAGATGCTGCCTCAGAAACACAAAAGAAGGAGGAAATCTCCAGAAACGAGAGTCTGGGTATCCCCAACATGTAGCTCACAAAAGCAGCGACTGAGACGGAAACCTTAACGGAAATGAGGTGAAGTTCAGTCAGGTGGTTGAGTCCCCTGAACCAACTCCATTCAAAAGAGGATTGCGCCAACGTGAGGGATTTTAACGTCCGGGGAAATGGTGATTTTACCACTGACTTGTTAAGATCGGTGAACTTGATCTCTTCAATCAGTGGCAGCGTTTTGGTGGGAGCATCAACCAGTTTCTCCATAAAGAATTGTAGAGGGTGGGATGCAACGTCCACCTTTCTGGTTCGCTGAAGTAACGAAAGAAAGAAGATTTGCTTCCCTGCAGTGAGGCTATTCGTTTTGCTCCATCTTGGACCGAAAACGAAGACCGGGAGTGGGTCGGAGAGTTGTGATGCGATTTTTGCGTAGGCACTATGGTTTATCGGGATGTTGGTCCATAAAGCCTTGGAATCAAAGGCAAGGGACCTCCACCGATGGCAAACATGGGTTATGTAGATCCATGGGACTATTTCGGGCCTCATTCGACTGACCAGTTCCCTTTGGTAAAACTTGAAGATGGTGACGAGAAGCTCGGCGGGGAGTTGGTTGGCATGGGCCAATGCGTTACGAGAATGCAGAAGCTGCCGGATACGATCTTTTAGAGCTTGTATTTCGTGGTCAATTTGGGCCTGTGCTTCGAGTATAGTTTCGGTGTGCATGGTTGCTAGTGTAGTCGGAGGACGTCGAGAGTGGGAATGCCGGTAGCAGCCAAAAAGGGAAATCAACCGTCTGTTTGCCGAGCCCTCAGCCGGCCGGTCGCCAACCTCCGTTTCCTCACAACGTCCAATGACGCGGACGAGCCGCCTGGACAGCAGGCTCGAATGTCGAGAATTGTCCCGAGCTGGTCGATTTGGTGGATATACCCAGATGCTTGGGAGGTAAAGTCCACTTTTTCTCTCTTTTTTCCTTGAAAATTTATTCCAATGCGCGTACCCCGTGGTCAGGTCGCTTTACCAAAGGACGTCGACGAGTCACTCTCCTCCCAGAAGCTCAATGATTCTGAGTTGGTTGGCACCCGCCAACAGCCTGTTACACTCCCAATATGCTATGAAGCCACACCGGGATCAAAACAAAATCAGCATGCTCAACGTGGATGAGGGAAGACTCTACCTCCTACAAGCCCTACTCATACACTGCCTACACAACGACGACAACTATGAAGTCCTCACGAACCTTCATCCCAACCAACGAGGCACATCAGGCTTCTCGTTCCTTTTTTTCTGGACTTCAAACACGACCGTAAGCAGAACTTGTACGGAAACAATGCAATCCCAATTCACTCCAGTCCACTTTTGGCGCTCCAGCATCACTTCGCCCAAATAACAGTGGTCAAAAGATGATTGGAGGACGGACGTGTCGGACCTGGGGAACCAAGCAACGTTCGAGGTAAATTATCTCTTTCTTGCATCTTCCAATTTGTTGATCTGGTGTGTGTTGAAGTTGTTGCGTCTAGGATCTGTCACGTCGGATGGGAGAGCAACCTACAATAATTCAACTCTGTTGTTCAAGCTGCGATGCGCTGGAACAATCTGGTGATTTCCTTGTCATCGGTGCGTACATTTCTATCTGGATACGTTTCAGCGCCATGTGGATATGCTCTAATCCCGATTGCAGGCAGTGATGCAGTTCCGAGATGAGAAGCGGAGGGAACCTGTGGAGAGGGCTTAGGAACCCGGAGCCTCCCCACCGATGTTCTAGCAGCATGGTTTATGTAGGGACAAGACATGGTACGTCTTTTTGCCGGCTCCGCTTTCTTTTCATTTTCTCGATCTCCTCGTTATCGGATTCAAGTCCTGATCGTTCTTATGACAGAGATACCGACCTAATCTCGAACTCAACCTTTAAGTGTACCTATGTCGGTTAGGACCACAGAAGGACAACCTCACGTTAAAACAGAGGACCATATAGTCCTGGTGGGGGTAATTGGCGCTTCTCTTCACGTTGATTCTTTTGGCTCGCAATTCCTGGTTCGTAACCACGTCATGTTTCGTTTGCGAGTTCCAACACTTTCCTCTCGACTTCCTCCTTCTGTGCCGTATTCTGCACCTGCTTTTGCGAGGTTCACGATCCTCCTCCAATTCCTCCAACCCCAAATATTACTTTTTATCACCCTCACCTTGAACCTTCCATGTGTGTCGACCTGACTTCCCTCCACAGCTGGACTCCGAATCTAACTCGTTTGGGTACCTTGTACTGATGCTACCATGGCAAGAGTCGGGCTTGAACCTCGCCGTTTAGATACAAACTTTGAAACATCGTTGTTGGGGATGTCGGGAGATGGATAAAGTTTTTGCCATCACGTATGTCTATTTCCCGTACACGATGCTTCAAATACTGATCGACGTGTACGTCGACAGGATGGATGGTAAATTCGGGTCTTACAGCCATGTCGTCGAGGACGAGAGATCGCAACCTATTCAAGCATCAATGGCCATGTGTTCGTCTTATTCCTCTGGCTCACAACTCCTTGCATGACACTAATGCCAACCTACTCATTCAGAATGGATTCGTCACCTCGGCCTGCCCAAACACAACCTATCTTGTCTGTTCAGCCAGACCCATCTACAGCCCTAGATCAGTCCAACCCTTACAGCGAGCATAATATAGTATAATATGTGAGTAGGCGAATGGTCCGCATGATCGAATGCGTCTGTCGACCACGGGATTGTGAGGAATGAGACGAGAGGGATGGGTATGATGTGGCAGTGTTGGGTTGGTGCATGGACGTGGAATTTGACTACCTTTCGTTTTGTACCAGCGATCAAGTATGATAATTTTGGTGGGTTCTAGTATGGACTATATAGATCATTTCTTGCCGAAGTACCAACGTGTTGAGATACCAGTGTCTATGCATATGCAGGGGGCCTGGGTTGTACGGGTTGATATTTCAACATTGTCCACGCACTCTCCGAATCGTTCATCTGAGCCTTCAACATTGAATATTCAATGTTCACCCCACACACACCAGGACCGTATACTATCCACTTATATATAATCTACTGAGACCAAGTTGCAAGCACCTGGGCGAGACCAGGGGCAAACTGTTGGAAGAATGTGCCAATAGGGCCCTGGAGATCAGCCTAAGAAGAATCAGAATCAGTGAGTGGGCATCTCGAAGCATAAGGCTGCGACTCACAGGTGCGATCGCCACAAAGCTGTTTTCAAAGGCCGTTAAAGCATTTGTGAAATTCTGAATACCCTGGAAAGCGATAGGTTCATCTGAGGGGGAGCCGCCACCGGCTAATTAATCAATTTGAGGTCAACAACTCATGATCATCGCAGGTGACAAGAAGTAAATAAAAAAACAGGAAATCAAACTTACCGGTGAGGAGGAAACCCTTGAATTTA
>ML208727.1:0-23121 GCA_004369065.1 Pluteus cervinus
ACTTAAAGATTGGGGGTTTAAGTGCTTTTGTATTATATTTACCTATATTTCATATGAATTTCATATGAATTTGGCCATGGAAATTTTTCCTGATGCTGCGGTATCCGTGACACAGAACGAGATAGGTCGGGGCCTGCTGCGTCTTCAGGTACCGAGAATCCCAAAGCGGATGCGCCAGGAATTGCGCTGCAGGAGTTGGATACTGATGACTCGCTGGTCCTTAAGAATGGAAACCGTGAGGGATTGCGAAAATAATGCAGCAGTGTGGCTCAGTCAGGTACAAATGGCAGGACACAGCTAAGAGCAATTAATCCGTCATAATACGTGGATGACAGGAAACTGATAACGATCACGAACGATGGTTGTGATTTAGGCTTCTCGAAACGGCATGTTGAAAGGTCATTCGGGAGCGTGTCTTAGTTGGGGGAAGGTTTTCGTAGCGAAAGATATATCGATTCCGAAGTCTTGAAATTGAAATGTTGAATATTGAGCAGATTATCGTCCCACATCCCTCTCCAATCCTTGCCATGACCATGGCCGAGTCTTTCAACGTTGCGGGTGCTAAACAGTCTCTACAAGAGTCTCAACACTGGGTCAACGATGAGAAGGAATATCTGCATGCCTTTGTAAACGTAAATGCCACCCTGCCGTTTCTTGCTCGCTATTATGAATTCATTTAAATCGCAGATGCCTCGGTGGGAGAATTGTCATACTTTACAGTATACCAAAACTCCTGCGTCCTGGAGGCTTGTCAATCAGAACAAAGGGAACGGAGAGGAAATTGTCTTTACGATTCAGGGGGTGATTGAACACAAGTCGTTGCCTCCAATCCCAGGCGATCGGAAGTCAGTTTCTCTTTCCTGACAAAAAGAGACCACTAACTCCATTCAGAATCGTCAGCAGTAAACCTCACCTCCTACAGCAGTCGGTAACCTTGACCGGCCTCGGAACAGAGTCGTTCGAGTCGTCAATCGAGGCTTTGATCAAGATACATAACGTCCTCTCTCATGAATTTCCTGAGGGGAAGCTGACAGCTTGGCAGCCAGCGACGACCGGGTGGACGTCAGGACGTGGCCTCACTCTAACGAACAGATACTTTACCAACAGAAGCGAAGGAAGTGGGATGCAAAATGTCCCATTCTCAACGGACGTGGACCCTAAGGGGGTCTTGACCAAGATGTTGAATAACAAACTCATTCACACCAAGGAGAATGAAGTGAAGCACTATACAAGATACTCGGACCTTGGAAATAACTTCAGGTACGTTTGGCCCTTCTCGCTATACCATCTGCTTACCTGGGCTGATTCCGGTAGATATTTGAAGTCTAAGCCTCAATTCTTTCGGGTTGGGGATATTGTGGAGATTCAGTTCTCCCTGGTCGTGTTCCAGATGAGAACAGAACAGTACATCCTTAAACCTATGTTATATTCTATCGCCTTGCTGGACGGTCAATATGGAAACGTGAGTTTTCATGGCTCGACCAATCATTCGTTTCTGAATGCGCCTATCTCAGGAACTGGCACTACGTAGAACAAGCTCACTTACGGCTATTGTTCCTCCGTCCTTGGATCGGCCGTTGAAGAGGAAGGTCGGATATGTCGTTGAGGGTGGCGATAGCGACACTAGTGATGTTGGAGGTATCTCAACAGGCGCTGAGAAGAAGGCCAGGAATGGCGGCAACCCTGTTCCAGAAATGGAATCCATGAACTTAGATAAGTAGTTATACAGCACATCGGGAACAGAGTCCACCATTTTCGAGATCGTAGCGTTAATCCGTGGCCACAGTAAGCCAGGCCTTGCTAATATCTGGGTGGTTGTGTGCCTTGAAGGCGTTTTTCGTAAAGACCACGTAGCGCCGCTCGTCGCCGACCTTGGGTTAGCTCCTCATGGCGGATTCAGCCTTCATGACAGGTGCCCAGGACTGTCAAGGATCCAATATAACAGCCAATGAAGGCGAGAGAAAAGTTTTGGTCTTTTGAATTGTACACGCATCTCATAAAAGGTAAGATAAGAAGATAAGACCTCAGCACAATATTGCGGTCTAAAAGGAATATCTTAGCAGTTTCCACGAAGGTCTTGATCATATATGCGGGGTTCTTACTCCTATCCTAGTTAGTCGGGCGGAAACAGTATATTCGAAGCCTCTAAGGACTTCAGCGATATAGTCATACATGACGTGAGCAGCGGTACAGGCACGGAGTGAGAGAGACGGCGGAGATGCAAAGACATAGTGAGAAAAAAAAATTGTAGGACGACGACTGGAAAGAGAAGGGACAATTAGATGTGTCGACATGGGCGTGAGCGACTTACGGCCACGCGATGTTCAATCCCTAGGTTCGTTCCCTAGGGTCCACCGGACCCTGAGTAGTAGGGGAGTAAACCAACGCTAAGTCGAGGTCTCGGGTTAACCTAGTGCAGAGGTCGTCCAATTCTTCCAATTCTTCAGGCTGAGCTCCAGGATGCTGCTGAATGTACATTTGGAGACCTTCACTAATGGCCTGGCGCGTTGACATCATTCTCAACGCGTTGCGAACGAGATATCTGACTTGTCTAGGAATGCCCAAGTCCTCCAACGAGACGATCCTGTGATTGACGAGATACTCGGAGACAAGCATCTCGGAGACAAGAACCAGTAAATGCTGGTGCTGGATTATTAGGGCGCTCATGGTGGAATCCAACAATTTGGAAGAAGATGACATTGCCTGGCGTCTCTGGGTGAACCGCATGGCTCTGATGAGAGCTATCGCAGCCGCATGGGCCTCGGTGGTGGGGTTGAAATGATTCAGGCCGAGAGGTGTACGAGGCATGACAAGGGGGGCGATTGCAGGATGCTGTCGCGGCGTTGGGGAGACTGATGACGTGGGAGTTGGAGTTCCTGTCTCATGAACAGCTTTGAAAGCAAACATTAGAAAACATCCGCAATTACGCCATAATACATACCTGGTTCAAGAGTGGCGGCGGAGCTGGGGAGAAATCCAGGGATAACGACCGGCGAGAACGAGAAGTCGGAATCCAAGAATGTACTGTACAGAGCTGAGATGTTATGTTAGATATTTCCTGGAACGATTGCAAATCGTACTTACCTTGCGAGGGCGTCATACTACCCTCTTCTTCCAGTAGATCATCTGGCATCCCACTAAAGATTAAGGGGGACAGTGTGAGGTCACGGTCATGAAGAGCTGAAATACATCAGCATGTAAACCCAGGTTAATCAACTCTCGAACTTACTCGCTTCGAGTCGGCTAAAATCTGGAGCCCCAATTTCCTGGTTGGGAACCAGAGTTGGCGTTACTGGGGCAATGCTACCAGCGGTGCTGAAAGGAGAACCTGCACCGCTACCACCGGCGCTGAAAGGAGAACGGGCACTGCTACCGCCAGCGTTGAAAGGAGAACGGGCACTGCTACCACCAGCGTTGAAACGAGAACGGGCACCGCTACCACCAGCACTGAAAGGAGACCCCAAAGGGCGGCTGGGGAAACGAGAACGGGCAAGGCTAGCGGCAGCGCTGAAATGAGAGACGGGAGCAGTGTATTGGTCTAAATAAATTATGTCAGGGGGGGCGACGAACAGGAAATAGATCTTACATTCATTACGATCGGGACTGCCAGCTTCGGAAGCCCCTTGGTGGGTTGGGGAAGTCGGCGTGGTTAACCTTGCTTCGAGTTGCGAAGCTAGGGTAACACGGTTAGCTGGTGGCGTTGAGCCTTGTTCAAAGCTGGAAGAATTGTCGTCGAAGTACTCCAGCCCGCCGTCGGTATCTGCCTCCGATGCCGCATCGGATTGTTGGCCTTCAGACCCCCCGTTTCGATGATGTCTATTGTTGGTAGGTAAGCATGAAGAAACGGTGAGGATCAAAGACTTACTTGAAACCGCAAGGGCAGCCTCATCGCTCAGTTCGCCGGGGTGGTCAAGGATCGCCTGCGCATCGGATGGGTACAACGTGCGTTCGCCCTCCAAAAGGCGATAATCCGACTCGGATTCAGTGGCGTCACTGCCAGCAGCGTCCCACTCATCGTCTGAACGCGATACGGGTTAGTTTGGAGTAGAGATGGAATCAGAACGAAAGTGTATACCATCTCGCGCTTTCTTTTTCCCTTTCCTGGGGGGCATCGCAGATATAGATGTGTAGTAGAAGACGGGAGTAGGATGCAAGGTTGTGAGTACAGAGGTGACTCCCCCTGCAGTATTTATGCTTTACCTGTCCGTCTTTACGTTTTGTTGGAATACCTCGTATTAAATGTACTGCTGCCAACAAAATCCTGATAAACTCACCTTATTGTGGAGACGGCCGTACAGAGGTGCCGGTGCCGAGAAGGAGTTCCTTACCGGTTTCTTACCCAGATGCGAGGAACTCGTTCTGGGGCGGTGATAGGAAACGCGATGGGACTCAAGGGAATGACGTGAACCAACGCGATTCAACGTCGTCGAACCGAGATGACGGCGTTGAACCGCATTGGTTCAACAGTTTCTAGATTACCTCGATAACCTTGACGGGCTGCATGGAACGGGGATGTACAACTCGAAAGTAGAATTGCACATCCCCTTTCGGAGAAGGGGTGAGCTGGCCAATGCCTTAAACTCATGCCAAGGATAAAATGGGGGGTCTGGGGGTGGACCCGTGTAAGTAATGTAAGGCAATCCGGGCTCGGAAATGTGGTGAGCGCTTACAAGGGAGGGATATCTATTCAGCCCGTGCTGACTCCAGCCTCATTGTTGCCTTGATGGTGCTGCGCGCTCAGGCTGCTGTCCAAGTGCCACAGAAGGTTACGGACATAAGGGAAATTAGGGGGGTATACCTGTTCTTATCATTTCCGAAGTCATCACCAATCCACGTTACTTCATTCGGGGGGAGATCGAGAGCAAGAGCGATAGGACACAAGGCCGAGGAATAAATGTCGGGCCTAAGTTCCCAAAACTCTGCGAAAGAAGCCGGACCGGATTTCCTTTAGAACAAGAGGGCCTGGGCGCGATTCTCGAGTCATCTGGCCGCGATGTCAGCTGGTCATCCGCATTGCAGAACCGCCCAACGCGGGATCTTTTGTCGCAGGAGAGTAATAGAATCTTCAGTAAGTCCCGGGCTTGGCCACCCCTGGGGCACGATACTCCACCCAGCTACATTGTTTTCAGGGCCCTAATCGTGGCACACATCAGAACGAAGGAATCGCCTCCATCGATAACGAGTTCTCCGGGCTCCTTATTCCAATCTAGATGGAGACGATCGCAAATTTTATTATAATTATTTCCTGTTCCTCTCAGTGTCCAGGAATCCATGTTTCCATACATAAAACGCTTCAAAAAAAATTTGGATATCGATAAGCTGTAAGGCGGTACGGTAATTTATGTGTAAGAAAACGACGGCGCTGGCATCCCACCCCTTCAGAGCTCAGGAGACTCCACTCTTTTGACGCGGAACTCGTGAGGTAACAAGTTTGCAGGCATCAATTTGAGGGGTTTCAGCCACTCTTCTTCATCTAAGGCTGTTAACCCGCTGATGCTTTCGTCGAATTTGACTAGGTCTCCCATATCAGCAGGGCAGGAATGATAAAACGAAGTTGTATGAACTGGGGTCTAGAGGGACCGACGACACAGCGTAGAGGTCGCAGTCAAAGGGGGGGGCAAAGGAAAGGGTCTTGCTGGTGTCCACTCGGTTCCATTCTCTCCAAAAGACACCAGATAGAGACTCAGGGGGTGACGAAGGTGGGTACATACTCTTTAACTTCAAGATAAGGTCTTTGTCATCCCAGAGTTTGTTCTCCTTCCGGAACTTTGCATGCTTTTGAAGACCTTGATGGAGGGCTCGTAGTTGGGACGCGAGGTAGGGCATATATATTTCCCATTCGACATGGACCTGCTTGACTTCGCCCTCCGTTGCCTTCACATGAACCACCGCATCGGAAAGCCAGGTCACCAGGCTTCGGCTGAGACGCCGGCCTTCAATCATCTCCACGCGCTCACGGTTATCCAGGGTGTTGCTCCAAAAGTCGGGGTGGAGGAGATTACCAATTTCCACCAGGACGCAAGCGGTGAGGACGTCCAGTAGGCCCTTCATGGTTTTGATATCTGGAGAATGTAGCGGGGCAGTGTCTGTTGATCAAAGCCGTCAACGAGCCTGCGCTATTATGAAAAGTACTTTGCAATCGGTTACTCACTTCCGGGGATGGCGTGAACCCAGTACATTACTAGTCTGCGGACCAGAAAGAGAGCCTCATTAAATTCCGCCACATTGGTTATGACGCGATTCTGGATAGCACAGTGGAATAACCCATAGCTCGTTTCTCGGATCGTGGTGTAGCAGATCAGATAACCCCCTCTGCAAACGGCGGATTCAGCAGTGATGACCAAATGGGGAGTATTGGGCCTCATGTAACTGGATTATCGTATGTTAGGAGGTTGACGATGAATTGTAGTATATACTCACAGTTCATCTCCTCCTCGGAGCACGACCACTTCTACGTCCCACTCCTTATTAGTTGTGTCGTGAATATCGTTATTGAGGAAGAAATCTGTTGAAGCGAAATCACAGCCAGGCTTCGGACGTGCGAGGAACCAAAGCTTTACTCCGCATCTGACTAAAACTTGGGTGGCTACACCGTTGACATCAACGTGCCAGTAATGGTGGGCGTCGTTGCAACCAATCAATCCCCAATCCAAGCTGGGGTAAGCGTGATTGCGGTCTGCAGTCCAAAGTCCTTCCGTAGTTGCGTAGGCATGACTGTCCGTTGACAAGCCCGGATGAGGAGCACGGCTCCTTGGAAGTGGTATGTCTAGGCAGTTGAGAACTTTCCCGTCTTCCGGACCCGCCTGGTGCGCTTCCAACAGATCCATGGCTGTGCCTCTCATTGCACGGGTATCGGGATCCTTTAGAAAGCGTTTGGTAGACAAGTCTGAAACATAATTGAAGATATATTGGACCCCTACAATTGGAAGATTACTCACCGTGTATATGAAGGGGCTTGTTCAGAAGGGTCATGGTCTCCAGCTCCGCTTGATCGAATTTTGCGTTTGAGGGCTCCCTTCCACGAATCACAATGCTTTGTCATTCGAAAATTTTCGCCAGGTCTTCAGTGTCGTACTGGTCTGCGGAGAGGAGGCAGATGGAAGACTTTCTCTCCGAATACGGCAGGCCTTGCTCCAGGAGGTATAACGGTACTCCTTTTGGGGGAGCAGGCTCCTCGGGCTGTTCTTCCGGTTGTGTTTCCGGTTGTGTTTCTGGTTGAGGCAACAGCTGCGGTTCGGGAGGTTGTCCTGGTTGTATTTCTGGTTGCGGTGACAGCTGCGGTTCGGGCGATTTTCCTGCTGGTAGTTCTTCTGGGTCTTGGTAAGTTTCATAGGCGGTGTTGACGATAGCCACTGCCCAATCGACCTGATAATGAAACTGCGACAAAAAGGTTCAGATAGGACTAAAGCCTAGTCAACATCCACTCACGTGCATACGAGGAGTATACTTGTAATGTCCCCCATCCAAGTCAACGACAATCAAAGGGGGGCCTATTCTTTTGTTCTGCGATGAAGTATATTTGACCGGATCAAGGGTAGGCAACTGCAGGAAATTTCGTCATCCTGCAAGCCAAAGAAAGCAAAAAACTAACATCCAATGGTCCAAACCATTGGTCTGCTCCAATCTCCCAGATATCGTCATCACTGGAAGCAAGTCTCTGTTTTGTGCGTTTCGGGGGATGTATTTTGACGTAACGTCTTCGCTTTAACGGAGGTTTCTGGCTTTTAGACCGGGTCTTCGGTTTTCGGTTATTGTCAAGATCGGCTCCCATCTCTCCGGAGGAGCCATGTTTTTCTAGATCTTGCTCAATTTCCTCATCTCCGTCCTCATCATCTTGAGCCTCATCTTCTTCCTCCGGTGTCTCTTCCCTCCGTCGTTTGGTACCCTTCTCAACGACCGGCAAAGGGTTCTTCTCCCGTAGGGACAAATCCTGCATCTCGATATCAGGTATATCTTCGTCATCGGAGTCGCTGGAATCGCCGCCGTTGTCACTTTTTGACCGAGACTCCTGCCGAATATTTCAGAGGAGGATACAAGAAACAAAATACGGGATAAAATACCTCAGCACCGTCCGTGTTCCTGGGGTTGACTCTAGCCCCGGGAGCCTGTTTTGTGTAAGGGGGTGGGCTGTCCGTTGCACTGGGATTCAACATAGTTAGCTTCCTCCCCAACTTATCCACAGAATTGGGTCCAATAGCTGAAGCAAATTGCGTGAGTTCCGGTATAAAAAGGTGCATAAAATATGGTCTAACCGGTTGTGAACCAAAAGCGAGACCATTCCTGCTCCAAGCTGTCGATGTCCAGCATCCCTAACGCCTGCCGCAGGCGAGCTTCAATGTCCGTGTTCAAAGTTGCCATATCGAACAGAGCGGACCAAATGATGTCTTTGACCTCTTGCAAACGTTGGGGTCGACATGCTGTTAATCCTATCCATGCCTGATTAACAGCCTAAGTTTTGGTCATGACAATATAAGAGACAGAGACTGACTCACGTTCCACAAATCCTGTCGGGAGGCATTGCGTTTTGACAGATGGAAGGTCATGAATAGACAGAGGGGGGAGATAGCAAGACAGCATTGAAGTGGGGACCTGAGACAGGCCATGCTCTTGGGTTTGAATGACGCGGCGTCTTCGTCATTGAGCTTTAGGCATCGACACAATTCTGCGTAGTCATCAGGTAGATCTGCCCTTCCCTAGCTAACGTGAGCCAGAAGCCTCTCGAGAGAATAACGGCAAGTACCTCCAACAACAAGCAAAGATGAAAGGCCGCCACGGTGAAATTGTGAAGTATAACCCGTCCTTGACTTTGACCATTAAACTTCACTGCATGGCGTACGAGCTCGACTTTAAGGTCCGGGGTAGGAACCGGGTTTGAGAGAGGAACATTGTTCTTGAGAGAGCTCCGAGCACGAACAAGCAAGGTCCACCAGTCACTCATATGGTGATCGTAGGCCTGATAAAATCAGCAGGCGTTTTCCGAGTCAAGGATTCTGCTTACCCGCAGGGGAGGTTTGAATTCCCGGTTGAAGTAGTTTTCCAAAGGTGGGGGAGATTGACCCGACTCGCGACTACAGAGAAGGTCGACAAGGCGATATGTCCAGAGGAAATGCAGGCTCTGGCATACAGCCTTCGGGCTGGAGGAATGATCAACACTGCCAGGTAATCCGAAAAGCGAACAAAAATGTTCATTGGGAGTGTTGGTATCCAACAGGGCACCTTGTTCGAAGGCCGCAAGTGCGTCGTTGACGTTCTAAAAAACATGAGAATTGAAAAGATACCTAACTTGTTACGGCACCTGAAGGCTTCCGGCGAAAGTCCAGTCCTTAGGGCCAATTAACCACGGCAGACGCTGGAACTCTGGACGTTCCTGAAGTTGCGAAACGAGTGTTCCAGAGGTCATTCGGAGGAAGTTTCAAACCGATAATAGCGAGGGCAGAACGACGCGTCTGGGCTAAGCGAACCTTAAGGTAGCCGTGCAGCGCTTGGCTCGCGAGAGGTGGATTAGTAAGGAAAGGCTTGGCATGTCAAGAGCGCGCGCGACACAAGCCAAGCCTTTTCTTACGTAAGAAAGGCACCACCGGGCCGTTTTCCTTTCACGGAATCGGATAGATACTAACATAGCAGCTCTCGCGTTTGTCCTTCATCACCTGATTTTGGGTACTCCCCATCGCAAGACTTATAGGTTGCTCTGTGTAGCCCAGGCAGCGAAGGTAGAGTAAGCGATTTACTTCATGCCGGGGCGATTTGTTTACTACCAATTCGAAGGCGACCCTGGAGCTCGTACGTTTTAGCTTTTAACGTTGCTAGGAAATGCTTCCCTGCAGGAAAAGCTTTCGAACAACTTGAGCGGTAATGGTAAGAACGTGAAGGCCCCCGCCAGTTTCGACTCGTAGTAACACCGCGTAGCTGGGGAGGAGCTGCTTACTAAGAAAAACTTAACCCCGACGCGTTCGACGCGTCTGGAGACGTGTTGGTTTCCTATTATCCCTCTCCCCCTTCGGTCTGCCCGGCATCAGTCAATACCAGCTATGTCTCGACAGAAGCGTAAGCGCGGCTCTTCAGACGTTCCTTTGCGAAAGCGACCTTCTCCTGTAAGTCCCGGATCACCTTTTCCGCCTCCTGGGGTTATATTTGCTATTAAAAATTTTCAGGCCGAGCATTCTGTTCCCCCTCCGTCTCAGATTCGTGTCCTTCCACCCATTGCCGAAGGATGCGATTCCAGCGTGCCCGAGAACGAACAACTGGCCTTATTTATCCAAGACGCGAAAGAAAAGGTGGCTCACTGGGCCAGAACAGTTCCTGTGTACCGTGTGGAACAAGATCTGGACAAACTAGCGGCGCGATCCAAGAATAAGCCAGAAGACGTACGGAAAGCTCAGCGGGGCGTAGACGAAATGTTCACCAGGAAACCTGATGTGTGTTCAGGTGTCTGGGGGGATCGCAACGGCAACATATTATTGTGCGCTCTGTCGGTGAACGTCCAACACCCCTTTAGCCAAGTAAGTCCAAATTTCTGATTATATTACCCCTTAATCACGTATTTGCATGTCAGGAATCAGAAGAGACCCTACAGATGAGATGCAAGGAAGCCCCCTTCTATACCGGACCTAAGGGACGTACGCCAGAAGTCGTGAAAGCTGCCAAGAACGTTTATTCTCACAGAATACCAGTACGCAATCAATATTCCGTTATCCAACATTCCATTCTGATCTAGTTCTCAAAGGCACATACTCTGGAACAAAATCACATACTAACCCAGAACTTGCATTCCTACTTGCCTCCCCGGAATGATCATAAAGACCCGCGTCATCCTGCAGAGGACGTTATGTCTTACTCTTTATTCTCACAGGACCATGGCCGACCGGGGGTAGAGAAAGATAACCCTGCCATAAAGGAGAAAGCAGGAGTGTCGCATCTTGTCCATGCCTGGGCTCAAAAAGGACATCCGGTAAGTCAAAGGATGTGTCCCTTTTTTACTTATATTTTACGGTATTTATAGAATGGCACCTTGACACCCTCCAAGGATATGGTCCACGGCACTGCTGCTGCTATGGCAGTGCGGAATTATTACAAGGGAACCCAGGGTTTGGCCTCAATGTTAGGAGAAGCCTTCGAAGTTGCTTTTCCTGAATACCACAAGGAGTATCTGCAGGCTTTTAAGGCAGGTGTTTGGGTGTCAGAAGACCCGGGGCCTTGGTTAGGCAGAGCCATCATCTGGAAATTACAGGTCCAGCCTCACATGGATGCTTCTGACGTAGGCCCGACAGCAGCGTTCAACTGCGGATCGTATGACGACGGACCCATGTATCTTCCTGACTTGGATATAAAACTAGCGTGAGTCTGTACAATTTGAAATCTGCGTCTCGTTTTTATATCTTCCCAGATATGCTCCAGGAGATCTCCTTATATTCCTATCCGGGATTCTGTATCATGCCGTAGGTCATTGGGAACCTACAGCGCACCCATCTGGCATTCTTACTCCCGGGAGAATTGGGAATGTATTTTTCTTTCCAAAGCAGTCGTATTTGACGTTGAAAGGGAAGCCAGAAAATTGGAATTGGGGTACTATGACGGGGGCTTGTGCCCCAGTAGTTGATGTGGATTGCCCTCCAAACGAGAAGTCCAAACAAGACTGAAATGCTGCGACAAGTCAATATCGTTATGCGTACTCAATTATACCGTAATTATTTTTTGTTAGAAATACTGTAGGGCTCCGAACTGCTCCAAATCACCGCAGTTCATTTCTGACTCCGACGTCGTTGTCCCCGTCGCCTTTCTCCTTGCCTTTCTCAACGGGCTGTACTACTTACGGAGTACCAATTTCAGGCCTCGTTGCCGTTGGTCTACATCCCTGGGTCCACATCATTATCTGGTATGTGCCCCTTACTCTTTCCGTTGGTCTTCTCGGTTTATTCTTTTTCTTCCTTCCTTCTCTTACGCTGTTACAGGTTATCTATCTACGCCCTTCCCCGCGCACCCACCAACTCCTCCCCCATCAGTCAAGTACATCCACTACCAATACCAGCATGGCTTGACGATGACAACAAAACAGGACAGGGACGTGGACACAGAACCGCAATGGACTATGGTTACAATGGATCCAGGCCAACCACGAGGGACACGTTGAGGATGAATGAGGACGCTGAGCAGTGTTAGCAACCACAGCTGGTTGGTTTGTTTCTTTTATCTTTGTTTTGACCTTTTCTGCCAGGTTAACGTTGTGTTGGCCCTCTCGACTGGCGGACGGAAGCCAACTCAATAACGTTTGTTTTTTTCTTCCCTTCCCTTATTTCGTTTTTCACTTGACTCCGGTCCATCCCCAACTACGAGCACCGCCCTGCCCGAGACGTAGGTTGAAGACGTCCACATAACCACCACGAAGCGGCGGCCACGACATCACCCAACTCACGACGTCGTTTCAACCCCCACCAATGCACCAAAGCCAGCAGCTAATGGCGGTCCGTCAAAAGGCAAGGCCATGGCGCCAGGCACCAAAAACACAGCGTGGTGAGTGTCGACTCCATTTCGCGCGTTTTTGTATTGAAAATTTCATGCCCTAGGGATATGAGATTGGTGTCTAGCCACGTCGAAGGACCTCCGGGAATACTGGTCGGGTCTATTGGAAGAGTTGAAATCGGTTCGTTCTATCTTTGTAACCTTTCGTTGAACTAAATACACAACAGGCTTACACCCAGAAGAGTAAACAAATAGCAAAGGTTCCCGTCGTATTTTTTGCTTGTTCTCCCATGCTTACCTCCCTTCTCCTAGACTTCGAAAGCAAAGACAACCACCAGGGCATCTTCGAGCTCGAAGTCCACGAAAACGCGTGGCGCCACTTCAACCACGACAAGCGGCTCAGCCTGACCTAGAGGTGACGAGAGCGGGAGATGGGGAATTCAGTGGACTGTGATGGTATTTCAGGGAATGGGACGGAACGGCAAACTGAGGGAGGACGATGAGAAGTGACGGGATGGGATAGGACGGAACGGCAACAGGCTGTGTACAAATGAGGGACATCGATGGGAGGGAACGGGGATGCTGGGACCTGAGGGAGTGTGATGAGAGCAATGGAGAGTGAGGGAATTCGCTGGGGGCAGAGGGAATAGCGCGTAAAATTGCAGATATTGTAGTTTTATGCACTAGATTAAAGGGCAATACTACCGTAGTATACACTCCTCTACTCTATGATGGAAGTCACAGATCTCTCCTCCGTACGGACATGTGTCGTCAGTTTCCTGCAGTCTCCCTCGTTGACGCGGTGTGATGGCCTTTTTGAGGGGATATGATGGGGAATTTCTCACTGGGTGTCATTCCCCGTCATTAACACTATGATTTTGGTCTGGACCGTCCTCAACATCGTACACTCTATCATCTTCCTCATATCCGCTGTCTCCATCATCCCCGTCATCTCCATCGTCGACGCCTTCTCCATCGTCTCCATCGTCGGCCCCGTCATCTCCATACTCAGACTCCGTCTCGTCACCAGTACCACGAAAGGGTTCCTCTACGCACAATCGTACTTTTGTCCTGCCATACACCGACCTTATGCAATCATCTGTGTATTGTCGATATCTCCGGCTGGTTGCTGGACCAAACCACGTATTGAAAACTGCCTCAAACTGATTTTCGATTGGCACCACGTCATTAGGGGTGTAAAAGTCGTCGAATGCGCGATATTCGATGGTCACCTCCAACGCCTTGAGTTGGTTGGGGAGAAATCGGAGCCAGCCCAAAAGGTACAGCAAAGAGGGGGGTGAGTTGTCCGTAGCATGAAATTTGGAAAGAGATGGAGGGTTGAATGGAATACTGACACCGGCCAACGACGCTGGAATTGCAACATTCACAGAGGCAAGACGTTCGAGAAGGACAGGTCTTCGAGAAGCGGCAGTTCCACCAAGATGAGCAAGACGTGCTCCCAATCAACTCGTGTTCGCGGGCTGTATATCGCCAGCTTGTGTAGGGTGGTGAGAGAGCTAAACCCCCAGTAACATTCGCAATAAGCAAGGTAAAGCTTCTGCAAATGTTGAAAATTGCCATCAAAGAGAATATCTGGGACTTTGACATTGCAAAGTTCCAAGTCTTGCAGGACCAAGCTAGTTCTGTGCAGATCTTTCGCCAATACCGAAGAGGAATTGTCGGTTCCTCGCCGGCGTGGGCCATCGTGAGGACCGTACGATAAGCGGAGGATTCGACTAGCATACCCTTCTAGAACGAAAGCCAAAACTTCCGCATCGCAGTTGAATCCCAAATGAAGGGAGAGGGGGGTATTATGATTGCCTAGGATATCTCGCAAAACAAATCTGACCGGTTTCACTTTGAGAGGATTAAAGTCATCGTTGCGGCCATCGATAGTGGACCATAGAGTAAGAGCGCCGCGGATCTCTTTTCTCCATTGTTGACAAACTTGAGACAACGTGATGAGGGCATGGATTGACCGCTGGGACAAGTCTCGGACCAGACGAAAGACCTCCAAGCGCATCTCTTGTGGAACTAAATGAATCTAGTGGCTATAGTCAGAAACTGTGTAGGACGTTGGGTAGGATGGGCAATACCAGCATTGGGAGAGGAAGACCACAGCGTCACCTATGTGACATCCTCGCCTCCGAGCTCAATCGGTCGTGTAACCGAACACACGCGGCGATTCTTTTTGACTCATCGCGTTTCCCTTTGGCGACTTTCTTTCTTCATGCTGGTAAGGCTACTCCGCTCATAACTTTGGTCTGCCTCTAACGATAAGTACAAGGCTATTATCCACAGAGTTCCATGGGAGATGTGCGGCGAGGTGTTCTATTATATCTGAGACAGCAGCTCACATTCCATCCGAGCCCTCTTGGCTTTGTCGCAAGTTGTCGCCAATGGAGAGAGGAAATTCGCAGTACTCCTGCTCTGTGGTCTGTAATTGGGGCTCCTACCTGGTATTCTTACCACAAGAACTTGGTCAAATTTGTCCTGCAAGACATCATAGGCAATTTCAGTATCCCTCTTCGCATCCAACTGGGTTTCCGGAGCCAGTCAGATATTCTGGCTCTCGTTCTGGAGGGATTCTCCAACCGAATTGTTTCCCTTGGGTATGGGCCTCTCACTGCAAAAAACGATAACTCCTCCAGGGTGTTAGCAAACAAACTCGTCAACACTGGACCGTTCCTCCAAGAATTGCAACTTCATGAGGTAGAAGTGCCATCTTCACTCTTTGATGGTGCTTTTCCAAGCCTCAAAATCCTCTCCCTGAACACCTGTATCTTCCATTGGAAGATAGTCTCCCTGACCACCCTCAAAGAGCTGGCAATATACCATCCGAACAAACGCATTGATTGGCAGCACGTCTTACTCATCTTGGTCCAGCTCCCTCTCCTTGAGAGTTTTAGGCTATCCGACACTTTGCCCCTGTTTGAAGATGAGTTTAGCACGTCAATCCCAGCTTCCTTGGCAGGCGTTAACCTTCCTTTCAACCCCCCCTCTCTCTCCAACTTTGAGCTTTTCGAATTCGAACCTGCTTCTGTGGTATACCTTCTCCATAAACTCTCTTTTCGCCACAACCAGCTCAAGGAACTCGATGTACACATCAAGTTTCAACCAGGCTCCTCTGACTATGAAGATGACGAAGCCGCATGGTCCATTAGGCGGCTCAAACAGATTCTCGAACGTTGGTGGGGTAAGCCTGCCAATGTTATCTGTCCAACCGAGCGGCACAATTATTGGAGATGTGCATTTGGTGAGACAAAGGTAAAATTCTGCGTTGACGATCCTTATTCTGCTAGTGAGGTAGATTGAAAGATCATGAAACAAGTGTCCCCAGTTATAGGTCTGTAAAGCTCATTCTTGACTTGTACTTGCACATTCTGACACCAAATGCAGTCAAACTCCCGGATGCATTGTTTCCTCCTCATGTCCGGCGCCTTTTCCGTCATCTGTGCTCAAATTTGATTCAACTTGTTATCTGCTCATGTACCTTTGCCTTCTCACTCTCACATCTATTCTGCCTTTTTCTTTGTGTATAAAATATGTATTCTCAATGTTATACCATCTCAAGAAATCATATGAGGAACAAATCCAAATGGTGTTGCGTCAAAGTACATGCACAGGTCCAGTTGAGCTTCAAATGAGTCATTCAATTCGATTACAACAGGACAAGCGCTCGCACGATGGATATCGATGACGAGTGCTAAGAAGAAAGTTCCAGGTCTGCAGCAGAAAAAAAACACAATAATAGTCGTTGTCCTTGGGGAATACAGAAACAAAATCGGAAGAAGCGACCAAGGCACTCCAACATAAAAACGAACCCAGTGGGGTCGAAGTAACGAAGGGAAGAAGAAACAAGAGTGCATATTGTAATCGAGATAACGACTAGGAATAGAAAGAAAAAAAGGCTTGATACCACTGACACGACTTTCGTTGTCTCACCACCGTCGCTTCGCCTCGCCACCTCAATTATCCATTTCCTTATCCACTTCGATCTCTCGCCTGCCCCTCGCACCCCCAAAACTTATGCCATTCCATTCCACCAACTAACCAGCCTGCACTAATTCGCGTCCTCTTTCAGAGCAACCTTCTCATCAGTATAAGTCGGGGGTTGCACAAAGATAACTTCAGCTGGCTCCGCTTCAAGCAAGATATGCGTATACTTGATCTCATGGTTAATGCGTTGTTGTTCTTCTTCACGATCTCCCCTGATCGAATGATAAGAAACAAGAAGGAGGACCCAGAGCATACGTAGGAGAATGCCGATGCCGCAGCCTGTGTGAAATTATGTGAGTATGAGATGGGTGATAATAGTGTGATTGGCGCCAAGTAGAGATATATGTGGCGAGAAAGGGGGAAGATGGAAGACTTAGCAAGTACGAAAGCAACTGCGCGACCTTCCCAAGGACCTAAAGCCATCAAAGCTATTTGTAACCTCGTCATAGCGTTAGGACGACTTGAACTGGACATAGCACCACCTGCATGGGAATGGTTATGGTGATGGTGGGGTCCAGGTCCAGGTCTCATGATGACTTTGACATTGTCTCCACCAGCGGTAGAAACAATCTTGTGAGTCTCCAGATCGATCTTGATGAAGGTGGGTCCTGGGGTTCCAATGAAGGGTAAGACACTCCAGGAACCACTACCACCGCCCGTGGGGGAAAGACCTTGGTGATGGTTGGGCGCAGCGGCGTCGGTGGGGATGGGTGGTAACCCGATCGCTTCATGGAAGAGGTTGGAGAATGTGATGGCCTTCTGGCGCATGCGGCAGTGTTGATGGCCCGCGCCGCTGGATGAAGAGGATGGTTGGACGAGCTTGCCGTTGGGGAAAGGCATTATGACGATGGGAGCGGCGGAGGGGACGGCATGGCCGAAGCAGAAGGTTGGGCTGGCATTGTTGGATGGATGTGTGGGGATGGGCCCCTCGAGGAGGAGGACTCGAAGGGGCGCTGCATTCGCTTCTGTTCGGTGGATAAAGCTTTGTTAGTGGATATCAGAGATGGTGGGTAGAGAATACATACGAACGGCGAGGAGGACTGCGAGAGACGATGAAAGGATTGGAAGTTTCATGTTTGGATGAGATTAATTCAGAAAAAAATGTGGGGGGTAGCTGGGGCAGTGGCAATGTTATTAGTATCGAGTGTGAGGTCGACGTTGACAATGATGAGGAACTCACAAAAAAAGTGGGGTTGTGTTCAGTAGAAAGGGTGTTTATGTAGAAGACTGCGGTTGTGTGGGGGTGTGTAACAAGGGGCGGAAGGCGCCTGTGCATTTGCGGTCTCAGATTTTCCAAGAAGGCTATAGCAAAATGGCCAGCTATGAACTTTGTGATATTTTATAGTCTTCAGCATTTTGAGATCCAGAGATGAGAAAGGAGAGGGATAGAAGTGACACCCATGGTGCTTTGGAGGCCTCTAGAGGCCATGGGTAAATTGATTGAGGATCTGCAGATACGAACTTTGTGATATTTTGCCATCTTCAATCCACGGTAAGTGGTTATGTCAGCAGGCACTGGATTAAGGTTGAGAAAAGCCAATCTTTCCACAGATTGATTGGCGATCAGCAGAGAGTACATCATACTTTTACAAAGAATCAAAATGGACAGATCGAAAATGCGTACTGCAGAGGTTGTCAAAATCTCCCACTTCCTTGGGCAGCAAGCTAACACCCTGGAAATCTATCCACTGATTCCAAGTCCCCCGAACATTCTTCCATGCGCCGCCAATATCCTTTCGAGCTTCAACGCTGTCTGAATCCACGGGTTGAGGGCCTTTCTCGCGAGGATATCCAGGGCGCTGCTCGAACCTCCAAGGTTCAGCGAGTCTGAACCACACAGCCCGAAAAAAGACCCAATTCAAACTGGGGAGAATGGTTGACCAGGAATCCAACGTGCGTTGCAATGTATCATCGAAAGGCACACAGGGAATTGTTGACATGATGTTCACTGTCATTATTGGACACTTTGACTCTCCAAATGCGGAGAGCATCCTTGTCCAAGCAGGGGTAAACCAAGGTTCTGTTGGGGAAAGCTAGAAGGCCTCAGCTGTATGCCTTGAATCACGAGAAAAGTGGACTACTAGTACTTACCTCTGCAACTTTTTCTGGGGTATAGCAATCCCAGCCATTGTGCATCTAGCAATTGGGATCTGCTTTGAAACGGCAAAAATAATATAAGGTGAAGATGGATACATACCTGGCTACATGGCAGCCTTGCAAAGTATTTGAATCCAAGAACTTCCAAACGAGGGCAGTAGTTGGCGAACGTCCCACATGTCATGAAATCCGCATCACGCCCAATGCGAAAGACTAACGTCGTAATTGAGTTTGGTAGAACGATGGCCATAGCGCACGCAAATTCCTGGGAATGGGGAACGGGGATCTTGAGAATGCGAAGATTGGCAAAGGATCGGAAGAACCGGTGGGACGCGAAAGTGTTCCAACTTGAAAGCGTGTCGAAAAACGCTCTCAACCGTTGTTGCGTGATGATGTGAATTCTTCCAGGCTCAGGATACGCCATCCACCGGCGTACAGCAGGCCATCCAAGAATTAATCTCTTGGCCTCCCCATGAGGAGGCCAAATCCCCCAAAAAGCGAAGATGTTGGCCATGAGTTCTTCGGGAAGTTCTATGGCTGGACATGGTGTTGTTATATCGGTTGCTGGACATAAGAAATGACTCACTTGAAGGTTGAATTACCTGTATGATCATTGTCATTGCAGGAAAAGCAAATGGTTGCTGGAATGTGATGAGAGCAGCCCGACGCGTCAACTGGGAGACAATTGCCACCGCGCGTCGGGCCGAAATATTTAGCAGTCAAATCTCGCAAAATCCGAGTTCGCGTGAATCGATTGAAGATATTCGCAGTCTAAAACTTGTAGTACAACAGGGAGAGGTCCCTTGGACTCGGACTTGCCACGCAATTGCGCTTGGCCCACACTGTCTGCGAGTTGAGTCTGACTTGCTCAAAACTGGCGCTGGAGCGTGTGAATTGTTCAGTGGGCCTGCCAGATCTCAAAAAATCTCACAAGACCAACTTCCTCTCGACGCAACGTATCCATCCCACCATGTCCCCATCCATCCCACCCCCATCCTATCAGCTCACCAAATTACGCGGTATGAGACCACCAGAGGTTGACAATGATGAAAGACGTGCTAACTTGGCCTTTGGACTCTGTCAACCGATGCGAAGGCGACAACTACCTTCTATGACTCGCCGAATCGCGTCTGATGAGGTTAGAAGGGAGACATCGGTCATATGGAAGGTGTAGGACTGAAGACTACTGGCTCAGAGATGTTAAAGGTGTGGGACGGCGCAAGACGGCGCGACTCGCTGATTTCTTGATGCGGACATAAGTTTTCTGGTCTCTGATGGATCAAGGTCTTGTTATTTCAGGCTCTTATTATATATCCTGACCAGCCCAGTACACCACAACCCCATCCACCAATACATGCAGCTAGGGGATCACAACCACGCGACTTGCCAAATCGCGTCGTGTTCCCCATGGTTACAAGCACCTACAAGATACATCAGTCACACTGAGGGGAGACCGGGCAATAGGCTGGTCATTATATGCGGAGGTGGCGGTTGAAGATCCAGGTGTGTAACAACGCAGAACATTGCCAAGATGAACTCCTGACCTGTTGTAAGGGCTTTGTGGTGTCAGTCTCCCTCAACTCCGGACTCCACTGGCCTCATTGACAATTATGAAGATATCTACCCCCCAACCTGATGGAAGGACCCGATATCTTACCTAGCTATCTCGTCAACTCTCGAGGAGTCATGGGCCGGCTCTCTTGCCAATGGCTTCATGTACTACATGGACGAGCGTGGAGGGTACTTCGGCGCAGGGTGTAATCTCTGTCTCAGGTACTCGAACTTCCACTTGAAGCGCAAAGGCCAAAGGCAAGGAACCTGAGGTGTCTCAGCCGGTGGTCGTATCGGAGGACGACTTTGAGTTGGTAATGGGCATCTTCGAGAACGTGACGCATGAAAAAACGGAATTCCTCCACTGGCACCATGTAATTTTTTTTACTGCCTTATCTCCGACGTTGCTCATGCCTTTTAATTTTAGAGCCTACAAACTGGGATGCCCTTCCCCGCATTCACAAAATACCAAGACACATTCAGCAATCCCCTACCACCCTCGATGTTCGCCTCGTTCACCCTTCCGTCGTCGTTGCCCCCTCCTCCTTCCCTCCTTCGGATTGCCAAAGTTATATATCCCTACTGGCGAGAGCGGCGGTGGCCACCGCATCATCCCCAATCTTAACGTAAGTTGTCCTGTCTTGCATGTGCCATTTTGCCTCATGATGTACAGGGAAATGAATCGGATACGCTCAACGAGTCTTACATCTGTTTCCGCCGCCGCGAGATCAAAGCTGTCCGGAAGACTCGTGCTCAGCAAGTAACGTCATCCGACAAACTGGCGCGACTGCAAGCCGAGTTGAATGCGCCTCAGGTTCAATGTCCTAGTTGTCCCGATCCGCACACGACTAACACGAGTCCTATGCCGGGTAGGTTTCTTATCATGTCTATCCTACTTTGTCACAATCTGACCATATGTTGGTTCACCTGTGCCTCCGTCTCACAGCCGAGACTGAAGAACGGCTTTTTGAGTCTGTCGAGGGATTTGAGCATTCTGGCGAACAAGTTCTTCGGGTTTGGGAGCTCGAGATGGCAAAAGTGTCCAGTACGGTGTCCAAGTAATAGGTACATCCATTTTCTTCCTTCATCTTGATTTCCTCCGGCTCTTCCTTCACGGTTGCAGTTTTCCTTGGTAATATGTGTAGTGTGACTACAGTAACTCAGAGAAGGGATAAGGGATAAGAGACTCTTGTCGTTGCTGACTAGTGACTATCAGTGACAAGTATAGCCGTAGCACCCGTGTATTTAGAATATGCAGAATATATGCACTTTTTTCTCTATTTTTTTTTGGATCTTTCAATGAGCAATGTAAACAGTAGCCTGGTAGGTATTGGCGAAGTATTGACCGTCGCCAAAATGTGCTCCATCAATACCCCTTCAAAACCACGCCAAAAGGGGAACATTGCTCGAAGTTTTGGCGTCGGGCACATGTTGCTCGTACTCCATCAAGCACGAAGTTTTGATGCGGTGTGCGGTAAACAGAGCTCAAATATCTGTCTCTGTTCAAAAATACATAAAAGAATACATATATTCTGTATAAATAGACCTACAACACGTCTACAGTACATGTATTACTAGGTAGATGAAGTCGGATCCGGGGCGATAGGATAATGAACCTGCAATTAGGAGGTGTTACTACAAATGAGCAATTAGTAAATTAGTGGTGTCATCGAATCAAAATTAAGTACTTACTGCCTGAATAGAGGCTGTCATAGGTGGGTGGGTGCTGATGTGTTAAGTGTACACCAAATGGGTGACTCAGAGTCTAAAATTTGCGGGTAAATCACTCATTTTGTTCAAGGTGAAGGAAAATATTACCAAAAGTCCATATGGCCCATCGGAAGGAGGGGAGTGGTGGAGGGCAGACTGGGGTGATACGAGAATGAAACCCGTAATCGGGTGGCGCTAACGTTGCGCTTGGCATCGAATAAAGCAATTCCAATGTCGTTTGAGTCGACGTTGGTGGTTGGGAATGAGGATAACGGTGGGGTGTGCTAGATAGACGGAGAACGCGTTAGTTAGTCGTTCAGAAGAGAAAAAAACGAATTGAAATGAGTACTCATACATTATCCCTGTACGAGTCAGCTCCCTGCTCAAGAAAGACTCTCGCAAACGTGCGAGGAGTGCCTTGCAATCGAGAAACTTGAAGATATGCTCGTCATTGGACAGCGTAGGTGGGTATGGTCGTGGTAAGTTCGAAACCGCCGGCGGTCGGTGTCCTAGTGGCTGGCGTGCTTCCAAACGTCCTGAAGACTGGTATTGGGCAGTTGAGGTGGTGTAGGTGAGGTTGGGAGAACCAGCACATCATCGGGTGATGACGTTCATGGTTGGGGAGGGGAAGGCATCACCACCATTGAGTGGTGTCCGTGGGTCCGTGTATCCGGCCAAAAAAAGGACTAAAAATGAGTGGTCAGTAAGTTAGCGGTGTGGTCGAAGCAAAATGAAATGCTTACTCCCTTCACAGAGGCCGTTGAAGGCGATGGTGTGGAACGTACACCAAACGGGTGACTCGGAGTCTAAAATACCCCGCTAAGTCACTCGTTCTGCATGGGATTAGTAGAAGTACTTCCCAATGGTTATGAACCATTGGATTAGGGAGGGAGGGAGGCACTTTAGAGTCTTCGACGGAAAGAGGCCGCGTAAGCCTCCCATGTGGAGAGCATAGCCACTGACCTGATCGAAGGTTGATCTCGGATATGGCCGCAAGATCGGGATTTTTGATCTTGTAAAGGCACCTTCTGCGAGTTTTCGGTGATGGCCGCAATATCGGGCCTCCAGATCTTGAGCGAGTGGGGTCTGAAAAGACCGAGTCTTCGCTTCGCTCAGGCCTCGGGAATATTTTATTTTGAGTCTGGTTAACAGGTATCAATACATTGGGAATAGGGTGAGTTCTGAGTCAGAACTCACCCTATTCCCTGAGTGCTTGTAATGTGGTGGGTACTCTAGGTAAAGTGGGTGGGTTGAGGAGGACATTAAAGTAAGGCTTACCACAAGTTGATGGGTGAGCAACAGGTCTTG
>ML208728.1:0-21683 GCA_004369065.1 Pluteus cervinus
TAGTCTAAGCCATGAGTGTAGGGTATAAGTTCACAGCGGTGACCTACTGGCCTCCCGGTCAGCCACTCATGACCGGCTGACCCCAGGAGCTGACCTTCGAATATTCATAGTTGACCTATTAGATCTTGTCCGTGGCTGTCAAAAACAAGTGTCCATGTGCGTTCATGTGCTAGAAATCCCGAGATCTAGTTTGTCCTCATAAAGGTCTCGGTATCCATATGCTCACCAATTTCTGCCTGATTCAAGCCTCTACCTGAGTTGTAAGTGTCCTTCGTCAGAATACAACGGCCGCATGATGGCTTGACTCGCCGATGTCCACTGGCCGCCCACTCACTCACCATACGAACTGAGAAAGGCAGGCCAGCAGAATCGACACCGGGACTACTGGCCTTGTCAACAGGCTTCCATGAGCTGAACCTGCAGCAAATCCTGGAATATATGGATCCCACCCAGTCTCTTCTCACCTTTCGTGATGACACTGAAATTGTCGTAATGATAAGTATTCGAGTCCCCAGCGAAAAAAAACTCACTGTTAGCCCGACATAGGTTGCCGGTTACCCATGACCACACTGGTCTTAATTTTGGACATCGTCGCGTATAAAGGCAACAAGATTTCTCGTTGGACAGTAAGTTCCTACCCTTCGACAATGCAAGCCCATCCTTCGTCCATAATTGCTGCAGTTTTATGCATGCTGGCCCTTGCCAGCGGAAGCAACGGGCTGCCAAATCCAATCCCGCACCTCTGTGAGTAATGACGTCGCCTCATCTTCCCTACCTACATTGAAGCCGTTTGTGAACGACAGGTGAGGGTGAGTTCCCTGACGACTGCCCCGTCTAAGTCGCTTGATTACGATCAAAAGTAAATGGTTCGCGTTGTCGACGAGTACAGCATGGCTAATTGATTCACCGCGCCCACGTTCTATAAAGTTGGCAAACCAAGTAGAAATACCAGATGCGAAGGGATGGAACCTGTAGTTGGGTCAGGGAATGAATGGACCGTACCATATGCAAGAGATAGAGCTGAAATGAATCAAAGAAAATTGACACGGTTCTATCGTGCAGGCAGAAGACCTGGGCTCACCAGCGGTGTTTAACAAGGAACCCTGCTTGCGACAACACATGTTCAAAGGCGTCCAGAATACTACCGAATCATGAACAAGTCCAAGATTGCTTCAAGGCCTGAACGATCATATCACAGAACACTCCAGAGCTTGAATTCTGGGAAATAGATGCGAAACGAACGGGGTTATTTTGAGATAACAAGCCCTGGAATGATCAAGGGACAAGATTCGGCGCAAGTACAATAGATAGCAATGTGCATGGGGTGTTCACTAGAAATACACGAGTGTTCCATGATCAAGAATCCTGACAAAAAGATATGAAATGAAAACCGTTCACGAGTCTGCTGTAACCTCCTTCCGCAATTGATCGAACTTGCGGCTTTCATGTTCAGCCTTTTCAACACTTTTCACAAGCTTATCTTCTTGTGTTTGCAATCGCTGCTCCATGCCAAGTATCAACAGGCGAACCTGCTCGATGTGAGCAATGGTGGCCTGCTGTTGTGCTTCTGAGCTCTCTGCGGTTGTCGCAGATGAGGGATGGATGGAGGATGCCAACGTGTTGCTGCGTGAATGAAAGAAACTGGGTCGGCTGTTTGTAACAGAACCTGGTGAAATATCCAGCGAAGACTCGAGAGCCAGTGTGAGGCAATATAAAACCGTTTGATAGAGTACGCGTTTACCTGCCAGTTCTCCCCAGCGAGTTTGGCGAGCTCGCGTTCGAGCATTTTCTCCCGCTGCTTCGCTCTAGGCACTATTAGACGGAGATAAGTGCCATCTCAAAGGAACATACCTTTCTAGCTCTGTCATGCACCGTTCATTCTCTCTCTGGGTACCCTGCAGGATGAGATCGAGGTTCTTGTATTCTTTCTCCAACTGTTGGATCTTTTCTATTGGAGGTCGCTGGGCGAGTTGTGTCATCAGGTTTTGCACTTGGGTTTGAAGCTTATCCAGCCGATAAATTAAGAAAATACGCGAACTTAGGCGGGCTTACCCTATCGTTCTCTCGATCCTTCTCAAGAAGCTGTCGCCTGAGGATGTCTTCGTTGCTTTCGTCTCCTTCTCTCAACATCCCAAGATCGTCAGCCCCCAGGGCCAACGATGGACGCGTAGTATGATGGCGAACGCTCTGGGCACGGCGCATAATAGGCAAGGTGAAAGTACGGCATGGCAGCGTGTCTGCGCGTGTTCAAAGACGGCGGCGTGTCACGTGGCAAGGGCCTAGCCTAACGGGGTCAAACAACCGGCCGATTTGAACGGCCTTCGCACGACATTTCGATCCTTCGTTACAGTAATGAATGAAGGTGGTGCTGGTTGCACAAATGAAGTGCGATGGAGTCGGGATCTGCTTCCTTCTGTATCTGGTCGTTATGAATAGCGCCCGGCATCATTTCTCGGCAGTTGAGAATTGAAAGCGGACAGGCACTGACAAGCGTTGCGGAAGCAGCCTTACAGTAGATCAGGAACAAGGAGCCCTGGGAAAGCAGTTAGGCGTGACAAAAAGCGCATGACCAAGATTACGCTACCGCCAAACATTCGACAAACAATTTATACCCCACAGCACCGTCCATCTCACCTCCCTGCCGCCCCCTTGACTTTTTGTCCCCCAACGCTCATCTCACCATGAGCGCTCAACATATCCCAATTTACCCGGCGTCCCAGCTAGGGAAATACGATGTCACCCGGGATATCGCTGAGGGAACCTTTGGCAAAGTCAAAAGTATGTTTTGCTCAACTTGCCTTCTTTTCATCCGATTTCTCACTGGCCTGTCATGACTTTCATTAGTGGCTACCCACATTATTACGGGCCACAAAGTCGCAATGAAGTATATATCCAAGGCCGTCATTCATCGGGAGAAGACCAAGACCCGGGTGCGCCGCGAATTCGACTATATGCGCACCCTTCGTCACCCACACATCATTAAACTGTGCGGACGCTCCTTCTCTTTTCTTCCAACAAAATGCATCTGCTTATCTCTGTCTGTTAGTTACGAGGTCATATCGACACCCACTGACATCATTTTCGTCCTTGAATATGCCGGTGGAGAGCTCTTCAATTACATCGTCGAACACGGTCGAATGACGGAACCCCAAGCTCGTCGATTCTTCCAACAGATTATATCTGGAATTGAGTACTCCCATCGACTCAAGATCGTGCACCGAGATTTGAAGCCGGAAAACGTTCTTCTTGACGACGATCTTAACGTGAAGATTGCCGATTTTGGTCTGTCCAACGAAATCAGTGACGGGGACTTCTTGACCACGAGTTGTGGAAGTCCAAACTATGCAGCCCCAGAAGTCATTCGAGGCGCTGTCTATGCTGGTCCTGAGATCGACGTTTGGAGTTCTGGCGTCATCCTTTACGTGATGTTGTGCGGGAGGCTACCATTTGAGGACGACGATGTCCAGATGTTGTTCACTAAAATCAGTCGTATGTGGATTAGTGCCTTCTGACTTCTCGGACTTACACTCACTTGTTTTCAACATTCAGAGGGCAACTTTCATACACCGTCACATCTATCGTCCGATGCACGTCACCTTATCCATTCTATGCTCGTAGTTGATCCCGTCAAACGGATCACCGTGCCCGAAATCACGCAACACCCTTTCTTTACAACAGACCTGCCACGGTACTTAATGCCTCTGCCTCCGCCGCCTGGTCCAGTACTCGGTACTCTCAGCTCTTTGGTATCTCCACCAAAGCCCGTTGACTTTGAAATGATAGAGGGCCTTGGTCGGATAGAAGAGGACGTGGTTGACGAATTGACGTCACGTATGGTTGGTGTCACGAAGGATGATGTCTGGGAAGGCCTAAGACGAGATGATGGCGTGCAAGGAAACACCGTCAAAGTTGCATATATGCTCCTCCGCGACAAGCGCCGGCTCGGCAAGGATTGTGAGTTGTATTCATTAGATGCCCAGCTCGTTACTAATGATGCGTGTTAGTGGCGTCGTTCGCAGAGCAAGAACGGGATGCTCAACTAGCTGCTCTGGACGTAAGCGCAACGCCTCCTGCTCTACTTGCCAAAACTAACGGCGTACAACAGCCTCGCAACAGCCTTTCACCCGCCGCCCTTTCACCCAGTGTGGGCGAGATGGGGGACAATCCATTTGAGACAGAGTTTAACGAATACGATGATGAACCCATGGACACTGACATCGACTTCGCGATTGACGACCGACAGGATGTCAGCAGCTTCGCTGTCCTAAATTCCTCACTCCCTGCCGAACGCCTTCCAGAACAGCTGCCCGAACAACATCACCTCACTTCCTATGTTTCTGCGAAGCGATCCGCAGCCCGGGAGAAGAAACAACACAAAACGAAATGGCATTTCGGCATTCGGAGTCGTAGCCCACCCATGGAAGTCATGTTGGAGATTTACAAGACCCTCAAGGCGCTTGGGATGGAGTGGAAAGAGAAGAAGAATCTTGGGGGCCTTGGTGGGCTCAAAGTCAGGAAAGGGAGTGTTGGCGTTGGTATCGAACGCGTCAAAGAACTTGATGGAAGTGGCGGTGTGGATTTGAAAGCCGCAGCTGGCATCTACTTCGTCGAAACACGGGCCAGAGTCCAAGATGTTGTGGTATGTCTAAACCTTTGGAAATGATCGTCTTTCGTTAACTGACATCGCTGAATAGGTGTTGATGAACCTGCAGTTATACATGGTGGACTCGATCAACTATCTTGTTGATTTCCACCACAAAAAATCTTACCGAGCTTCATCAGAACCTGGTGCTGGTAAGTTTGATATGGCGGTATATGATCCATCACTGTCAGAAACCAGCAGCGAAGAAGGGCGGTCTATCAAAGAGAAGGATGGGGCCGGAACCAGAGAGGACGAAGTGGTATCACCGTTTGTCTTTATGGACGTCGCGTGTCGACTGATCCTGGAACTGGCTGGAGGTGGGGAGTGAAAACCCTTGCCAGGAATGGGGAGGCACCCAGTTCCGTCCCGCTTATACCTCCGCCTGGGCGTGGCTGATGGATGATTCTGATGATGCTGACGATGACCCACACCCATTTTAACGGGGTGATGACGCCAACGATGATGACGATTCCGTTCTCTGATTTGCTGCTATGCGTGCTTTCCTTTGCACTTCTATCTCATTATCCCCCCACGCGTTGAATAGCGCTGTCGCTTTATTCCTGCCTCCATCTCTCATTCTCCTCATTCACCTTTGATATTTATTCCCGCAACCGTCTTTTGTTCCTCTGCCGTTCGCGACCTTTCCTCCATTGTCGCCTCCTTCAGTGCAAGCTGTTCGCTGACTCCCCTCCGCTCTACCCTCAAAAAATCTCCCGTTTCCCTTGCCCTCACCCCCCTTATTCCATTGCTTTTTTGTTCATCTGTTTGTCGACTAACTATATAATTCTCACAACACCTACTTAGAACTTATACGATCCCCAAACCTGATGATACCTCATTTGCATTTTTTTTCCGTCACTCCTCTCTGTCAGATATCTTGAATAGTATTCACTTTTTTACGTCGTCTTTCGTCCCATTTGCCTGCTGTATAGTAATTATATGCTCTACATATATTTTTAGTGTAGCACAAGTTGATATCGAACGTTCAGTACTTCCTCGCCACTCAATCACGATTTTATGTTTGTATCAAAGTGGGTTTTCTGCAATACTGGATGGGTGCGTATCATGCATATGTCAAGAATTGTGGCGCACGCCGGCATGCCGTTGACACCGACGTTGACAGCCATAGGCAGGTGAACCTGCAGCTACCTTGTTACGAAGTGAGCCCAAAACGGAATCCTTCAAGTTTCGGGGTGAATTTGTTTTTCCCTTTTGCCAAATCTACCAACGTGCTCTGTCACCGACTCCAACAGCGTTTCAACAGCGAGTACAGCACCACGAAATGTTGACTCTCGGGCGACAAACCTGGCAACGCGCTGAGATAGGCAGGTACAATACCATGGATCCGTAACTTACCACATGGGAAACACGTACAAGTCTACTGGTGTAGAAAAAACATCCGAAGAATTTGAATTGCCAAGTGGGAAGAACACCATAAACAACATGGTAGCCAAGCGAAAAATAAAAACCAAGAGTCCAAGCCAAGCCCCTCCAGGCAAATTAGCAAAATGTCGTCCAGAAAGGCACGTAGCAAAAGCCGCTGCCGCGGGATCAATGACCCGTACCGTATTACAGCTGATTATACCGCAACAAAAAAAACATGCATAGATCGAGAAATGACAGTATATAGTGGAAGGATTGTGGGACGACGAAGATTAATAGATACGATGCTGGTTAGATTCAGAGCACGAGAAACTTGAACGAGATGATGTGTAAGGTGAATGAGCCAGCGGGTGGGGTATGCAATGCAGCGTGTAATTATCATTAGTATTGTGTAGGAGGTATCTGTCCGCCAGATGTAAGTCGAGAAAGATGCCAAGTCGAAGTTAAGTTGTCAGGTTTGAACCGTCGGTGCCGGTCACTTGCGTTTATACTCCTACAGAGGGTTAGGTGGTTTCGTCAGCCATGATTGAAGGAGTGAAGTAAAGAACGGTAAAAACGAACCTCTAGCGCTTTCTTCGTGGCAGTTTTCTTTGAGATATAGTGTATCATTCTTTGAACATCGGGCCAGATGAAGAGTGGCAGAATCACTGCCATGACGGGCGTTGCGATGTACCAGAACCTACAGCGGGTAATTGATCGTGAGTATATCCGTGTGAGCTGGCCGGGGAGGAGCACGCACAAAGCATCGGAATGTCCATGTTGAACAGACCAGAAATCTTCGAAATTCATACCCTAGAAGAACAAACCTATCAGAGACTCCATAATCAACGCAAGAAAGAAAGGAACGCACGAAATAGCCCGTCAACAGAGTAAGTGGCAAGAAGATAATCGTGATCAGGGTAAGTCGGCGCCTAAACGTTGATAAATCGGTGTTAGTTCGATGGAAGAAGCAAGATCGAGCGAAAGCGTACATCACTTCGTTCATTTCATATGACGCAATCTAATTTCCACAAAGGACAATCAGGGGCGAGGAAGAAAGTAGCTAGCAAAGAGGCTCACGTTGAAAGTGTAGCTGATCAAGTTCTCCGCGACGCTAGCGAACATATCCATGCTTGACAGAATGTATTCGACGTGGTCGTAGACGTCAGCCTGTGTTAAAGTTAAGTCGAACATAACTTATCAACGCCGAAGCTAGTGAGGGACGCACGAGATAAATCTTCGATTTATGGCTCATAAACCCAACGACTTTGACATCGGCATTAGCATCGCTCATATCGATGAGAGCAGCACAACGGTCGACATCGTAGCGACGTAACCCATAGATAAGTGTTTTGATAGGCTCCAGCGTTCTCTTGTGCATCGTCAAATCGCCAGAGATAATATGCACTATAAACCGTGGGTGTCAGAAATCTCCCAAACAAAAAAGGTAGTGTTAATATTCACAGGAACGAACAGTCTTCATCTTGGTTTTCATCAGGATGGACTTTTCGAATTTATTGATCTTCGTATGGTACGCGTCGACGACCTCCAGGGCTTTATCAACGACTGTTGGACACGTTGTGTTAGACGGTCACTTCTGGTCGGCAAGGAACACGAGGGCACGCACTGAGATCGAGAAGAGCTTGAACAACCAAAGACGCGTCAACAGATCTACGGAGCATAGTATCCCTTTGACGAAGACGTCTTGTGATTGGTTCAGTGAATTCAACATTAGGTGTCGGGTGAATAGAAATGACAGTTCCTTTAAGGGTTATTAGGACCTCAATATGCTCAGGCTGAGGTATAAGAAAGAATTGGACGTACCGTCTCGCATGAGGAAGATAAACATGGGCGACACGTTGACTCCTACTCGCTCTCCCTAAGTAGAACGTGAGATTGAAGACCCAGGGAACAGGAGGAACTGACATACGCTCTTCAAAGCATCCAAAGTGACTTCCTGCTCCTCTCTCTTCCGTAGGGCAGCCGTTGGCTATGAATCTGGTCAGCAGTGATCTCAAGCAATCAAAAGGAGTCCATACATCAGATACACCCAGCAAGGTTCCCATTAAGGTACGATTTTCGTCCTTGACTGCGAAAATATCCCTACGAGAGTGCGGCAATAGAGGGCCCTTCTTCTTGGTTGATTCTGAGCTGGAATACGATGTCCGTTCGTCTTTCCCTTCGGGTATAGTGTCCATAGCTTCAGGCGACGAGGATCTTGGCGCGTCGGTCAGGGTTGATCCAAAGGCGGCGGTTTGATGCGCCGGAATATTTTGGACATCTCCCAACTCATGGCACAGCACCCGGATGAACAGGTGTTTTGAGAAGTAATCGGCTTTGGAGCGATTTTGACTTCGCGTATGGAATATATCCTCAAGAGCCAATGGGTGGAGCTCTGGAATTGAAGAGAAGTTGGTGACGCGACGGATGACGAAGAGAACGAGAAGCGCACCATAACGGAGAGAAACGGCTTTGATAACATCCCAACTCAATCCACCGATGTTAATCCAGCGAACTTTAACCCAGGATTCCCGTTGACTCGCGACAGGGTCGTTCATGAGGTGAATGAACTCTTGGTTGGTCATGCGTCCAAAACTGCTCCGTACACCAGAGTAGTCCATAAGTTCGATAACACAGTCTTGCTTTATGTGACCGTATTCGATGTCTGCTGTCGACCTCCGAGGGTCGACACCCGGTTCAGCCCCTGCCTGATTACCAGTCATCCTGGTGCTGCCCAGACCCCGATGTAAGGCAATGACCTTCTTTGCGGCCAATCTAAAGCGCTCTTTTGGGTGAACAGAAGACGTTGAGCCATTGACTGCAGATGTGCGAGTTGGCCGTGAATGTAGTGAGCGCTTTGAAGCAGACGTTAAATTTGGAACCGCTGCCGGAGTAGGACTTTGGGCAGCGGGGTACTGGGGGCTACTAGGAGCTGCCGTTGCTGCTGCTGCCATTTCGTCTTCAAGGTCAGGAGTGAGTGAGCGACCGTCCGAGTCTGACAGGCTGTTTTCACGGGGCATGATGTTGGTGGTGGTGAGCGGAGAAAGGCAAGTGTTCACGTCAGGGACAGAAATCAAGAAAGGAATGCTCAGGGTAAAGTTGTGATCATGTTGCCTGCCAACGCACACGTACACCGCCGTTTTGTCGCCCCGTGCCTCGAGGTCGGCCATGCCTCCAACAACATGTTCTTTTGCTCAATAAGGGGCTCGCATCATGACAGTCGGGTAGATTGGCGACGACAGCGATGAGGCATCAGTCAAAATATAACAGAGGCAAAATATCAAGCCGGTAAGATTAGATAACCATTTCTCTTTACCCACCACGATGCACGCGTCATTTTCTGCACAGGTACGTCCTTCCACTTTCGTTGTATGCGCGCTAATCCACAAAAATAGAAACAAAAAGAGCGTATCTCAAATCTTGAGGCTGGAATAGCCCAACTACAACAAACTCTGGGGTTTGAAGACGATATTTGCACGCATATAGCCACCTTACACCATACCATAGCCGGGACGAGGATGCGGACGCGATCGTCAAGAGACACATTCATCTCTTGCACCGCTACAATGAGGCAAAGGACGCAGCACAGGTTTATTTTGAGCCTTGTCACCGGCGGATGAGTACTCACGGCGGTTAACCAATCCCAGATCCTCATTGGAAGAGTAGATCATAGCCCCTCTCGGCACTAATCGCAAAACTAACCCCATCTACAGCTAGCCACACTACGACAGACGACTGTAAGGCAAATCCACGATGAGTGGGGCCTGGACACTCGGGACTAGAAATCGACCGCATATATGCGCCATCACGAGGCGATGTTGGTACAGGAAATCCAAGTTGTACCGCACCCGGCCCAGATTCCATGTACTTGTATGCGCTCACTTGATGTCTTGGGCCAGATTTTTGTTGGGAGGAATATATCGTCCGTATTTCCCAAGCCAAGATTTCCGTGCTCGTTCCAACCCCAGCCCCATACCTCCGCACCATCTGGTTCCGTATGGAGTAAAACCAGTACGTGTTCGCTCCCACATGCCATCACCATTTTCCCATACATATCCGGAGGGATCCTCACTGGTTGCAGTTGGAGGACGTCTCCATTCTGTGAGAAGGAACCGAGCTGACCATGAGCGATTGAGCCAGTCGACAGAATTTGTGCTGGAAATCCAGACGATGAATCGGTCATTATGAAAGACCCATTCCAAGTGCAACCAATCTTGCGGATGTTTTCCAGCGATGTTAGGCCCTCGATCTGACCTTTACGATTTGTCCCTAGGGATGTGACTCGTCCATCTGTGTGTAAGCATAATGTGTGCTGACTTCCCAGAGATATGGACGCTATGTCTGCATTGGATGTACCCTTGGGGGGTGGTATCATTGTGGGTATACCGAGGGTTGCCTGAACTGGCGTGAACGAGCCTAACTGGCCATGACGAGCTGTCCCCCATCCAGCTAGGACTTTCCTCGTCGTATTATCCTTCAGTGTCACCTGGATCTGGACTACGGCATGATGTTGTCCAGTTTCAAGCCGGAGTATTCGGAGTCGTCGGGAATCCTCCAGAGATAAGCCATCGGGGAGTATAAGAAGCGAAAATGAGACGACATGAAACGGCTTAATCGATGGAGAGGGTGGTACTCTCGTCGCAGAGGGCGTACTCCGTCCACGCGCCGGTTTCCTGCTATGAACGGAGCTGCTAATTCCTAAATCGCCATAGTCGTTGGCGCCCATCGAGATTAAGATATCGCTCCCCTCATCGGTATCGTCATCAGGAGAGAATACGATATAGCTAGTTTCCCAAGAAGCTGCTATAAGTCTGGGTGTGTGTGAACCCGTCAAACCGATCTCATCGAGTGGCAAAACGATATGTCGAAAAATATATGTTCCTGAAGCATCGATGGTGGGCCCAAGTTGCCCTTTGGCATTTGTCCCACATCCCCATAGCTCTCTGCGTGTCGTACTGGTAGAGATACTAACATCGTCACTCACAGAGGTGTTGAGTAAGGCGAGAGTATGATTTGCTCCCGTCGCTATGCACTCGATCGATCGAGTACCTGTGGGAAGTGCACCAGGAGGATGGCCATGGAATGTGCATGGTTGGAGTGTATGGGAATCTTCGATGGACCCGTTAGCTAGTTGACCTTGAGCGTTGGAACCTGCGGAGATGAGGGTGAGAGTGCCAGGAGGAGACGGGGCCATGGTCATATCGATGCGGCCGATGTTGGAGTACTTGAGTCCGCGCTCGAACTTGTACGCTCGGCACACTCCGCCGCGAGAACGCGCAGGTTTTGTCAGCACGCTGCTTCGCCTCTGACTTCGACGACTTCGCGGCTGATAACCCGTCTTCCACTGCCAGGTATAACCTATGCCACCGTCCTGCACGTATCCGACTCCAAGAACGGCGACAAGTTCCATACAGTCGTGGAGAAAGTTTATCTCGAATTCATCTCCGAATGTCAGGCTTCTGAACGGTCTGCTGTCATTTATTGGGTATCACTAGCTCTTATCTGTTTTCTATCGTGCTTGGGGACAGTTTACGCGCTGGAAGTACCGACGGTCAACTCAAGTTTGTCGGTACGTTTTCTAGAAGTTTTATATTCGACGTTATGAATAGAGTGAATTATTCTCGGGCCCTTCCAAACAGATGCTCTGGGAATGTTTACCATGTTTCCGAGGTTTTCGGCGGGTGGCCAAACGGTGAGTTTAGGATTCCTGGGCGTGATTCTCAGGCTGGTGGTATAAGGGGCCTAAATATCTCAAATGGCATTTATACTCTCTCTGTCTTTAGGTCCCTTGAGTCTATTCACTCTCCTGGCACAACTGCACTCGCCATGAAAATCTGCACATATCTTGTGACTGCATCGACTATCACGCTCGCCCTCATTACCATAACCCACGGCGCAAGTGTGCTTGGACGCGAGCCGGTAGCGCGTCCAGAAGGAGACATTTCTCCCTGTAAGACAGCCGGTACACCCAGATTCTGACCTTGTACTCAATTCATACTATTGCTAGGCGGCGGCAAGGGTGACCTTCCATGCCCTCCTCCGGCTCCTCTGAGCACCTCCTCTTCGTGATTCATGGGTATTCGGCATCCCCTTCATTTCGTCAGTATCCGGCGCCATGGTGTAGACGTTCATACTCATCATTACCTTCTGTATTCATAGAGACGGTGGTACGATATTGCCGCTGCTGATTTTGATTGTATACAGGAAATAGATCAGCTACTCTTCAATTCTCCGAGGCTTGCTGGAAGAATTAGACATATTTAGAGAAGTCTCAACTTTAACTTAAGATCGTGAGCGCTGAGCGTCCACGTTCAAGCCGAGCGAAGTTCAAGTGCCAGATCGAAATTCATCTATCTTCAGACACAAAGTGCCACGGAAATCAGTAGTCACTTTCCCAGCCGAAATTTAACTGATATAAAGCACTCGTAGCTATCCCTCCCAGTGGCATCCAACCGAAGCCTACGACTCGCTCAAAAAACTTCATAATTACCGGCACTCAGGATGAAACTCTTCACGTCCTTCGTGGCCACGTTGACCACCACACTCTTACTCCTCACCACTGCGCATGGTGCAGTTCTTGGACGCCAAAGTAGTGATAATCGTGATGGGGGTAAGAACAGATAAATTGGAAGCTTTGTCGTCCGCTCATATAAACATTTAGAAGACTGCGACACTCGTGCATGCTTGTTAGCTGATGGGTGATGGATATGAAGTGGGTTCTTCCGCGCTTTACCTGTATCGAGGATTTACATAATTGTTCAGATTTACTGGCAGACGTATTAAGCTTGAATATTCGATGTGAACAACTTTCGCAATTTCTCAATGAGACGGACGATGAAATTGGAGTGATGTAACAAAACTATTCCACATACAAGCTTGGGTCAGTGGGCCATGGTGTTCCCACCTGGCAAGTGCAAGTCCTCTTTAGTTAAGCCACCTGCACAGATACAACAGCAACAGCTCTTTAATCAAGACCGATGGTAGGAAGAGATGCGCTGAGAGAGTCACCACGATGGTTGTCTGGTATTGATAAATGTCGTGGGGCAATGTCAGATCACAATCAACTGTGAGCGCATGTGAGCCGTCGATGTGGGGATGATACTATATTGAAGAGGCGACGGATTGCTGTACAGTGGGATACAGAAAACTAAACACGATGATACGAAGGGGTGAATGTTGACGTTGAGTGGAGGGAGCGTGGGACGTAGCACCGGCCATCGCCGGTTTATCCTAACCAGCCTCAAAAGACTTTCCGTGTTTGTAATCTACTGTGCGGACTCGTAACCAATACCGTCTGCTTCTCTGGTAAGCAGTCAAAATGATACTCAAATCGGCTTGCTCACTTATTTCATCCAACAAGCGATCATCACCATCTGGGGGGAACCGATGCCTGTGGGTTTCAGACCGTCACACCGCTAACTGCCTCGACCTTGGATTTGAAAGACGAACGTTCCGTAGTCAGGAACCACGAGAGTATTGCGAGGTCGACCTTGAAATTCCGGGCTCTACAGTAATGGTGACTGGCCATAGGGGTACCAGTTAACGTGGTCCGCCCAACAAAGTTTGTCGTACCATCATGCCATTTCTTCCACACTTTCACGCGCTCATATAAGCGCTACAGATAGACGCAGTGCGAGGAGTACAGATTGGCCTTCGACGAGGCAGTATCTTGCATAAGACCGTCGTGTCAGCGCCGTCAGCTCTCCTCGTTCTACAGCCCACTGTGGCGTACTAAAATCAAACCGGAGACTGTGACAGGGAAAAGAAAGCTATGTTGTGGCCTCCATACCCAACTCGGCGAACCGAATGCCGCTTTCGACTCGGAATTACCCCCAATGGCTGTTCATACATTCTCTGTTGCTATTCCGGTGAGCATCATCTCTGACGTTGGTCTTTTGCAGTTGTTCATGCAAGCTTACTCTGCGATTAGCGTAGCGTGATATGGTCAGATTGAAAGTCAACATGTGGTGCTCATACAGCGTGTTATTTAATCGCTTTACTTTATCATACAGTTCAGACGAATGGAGGGCAGAAAGACCCTCATGAAGACTCAAATTGATGCATCTAGTCGCCTTGTAAGGCCGAATATGTCGTCAAATATTATGAACTGACCTGGTTCATACTGCCGACCAGTCAATACGTTGGAGGACAGCGAGGACCTGAAAACAAAGTCATGAGCACAAGGGACGAAAAACCAATTTGCTTTGCATCTTACACCAATAGGCCCGTTGTCCAATTACCGCACCATTGGCGGTACTCAGGAGCGCAAGCGTGGTGGCAAGGTAAAATGCAAAGGACGCAGAAAGCTTCATACTGTTGGGTGAGTTGTGGGACTGGTTCTTAGAATCTTGGAAAACCAGAACCAATGCCCGCCAGGTTTTATACTGCAACGATGCTGGGTTGGTCTGCTGACACTCGATAGATAGGTCAATGTCAACTTCGACCTTCGAGCATTGGGCCACAACAACTGAATGCAGGCCCCGATCGACGTCCCTCCGGATGACGGGCAGCGGTTTATCTGGAGATTGAGCGCCCCTTTTGTGTCCAACTATCGATCTGTCTTTCGATGACTCCGGCCCCCTCAGGAAAGACGATTCTGCCACTCTCGTGTAGCAAGTGTCACACGACTTACAGTATTATCTTACCTGGTTTGCAACATCTGACCGCCTCCTACGATGTTAAGGCGGTAGCAGTGACCCGTAGCCTGGATCCGGCAACGATGGATTTCAACTAGTCAAGTATAACGGGCCACCCCATTCTATCAGGTTCAATTCAATCCACTCACTCAAGTCGATCGACATGTGTCGGAATCCTGCGGTCGTCGTACGGTCGCCTGCGAGCCTCGATGTATGCCCGCCCCTTTTCCTACAAAATTGGTATCTTCTCCTTCTGTCTGGTTCTCTTGTGTCTTTGTGCTTCTGACAGTCATTGTCGGCGAGTATCATTTCATCATGACAACTGCACGTCTTCATGACCTCTCAGATGGTCTCATGATTTCATTTCGAATCTATTCCCTCTCGTTGACTTTCCTTCTTGTACTACCAAATTTAAATTACTCCGAAGTTCTATAGCTATACATGTCTATGAACTATAGCCACCTCATCACAAATTCCATTTGAACTGCTTGTCTGATCTCTTACCTCGATAATCTTTGATAGACCTATTTGGTAGATCGTATAGTTTTGATAACATGGACCCAACTTCTCCAAGAACGCTGACAGGTTCCACTGGACTCCGGAGAAAGTCTACCCTGAAATAGTTTGCAAGATTTCATCCGTTTCTACACTCGAGGATTTCGGACACTTTGCTGCTATTATCGTGCATCACATCTGTCTGATGCTTTTCAAGTGCCTCATCTTCTGTTGGTTCGCTGACAATGTTGGATAGACAGATGAAAGCAGCCATCAATATCAGTTCGGGCCTTTCAAGAAGTGGATTGGATGAACAGACAAGAGCCATGCGAGCCCGCTCACCCCCGGGGTCAGAGAGGTAAAAGCCAAGTGCTCCAGATCGGCAGGATTTACCCCGGAACCTCGCTTCGTTTCGGTACTGTATCAGGCCGTTTGCGACAAAAGAGCTTGGAGTATAATGAGTACAACATAGGTCGTTCACGATCATTTCGGAGGACATTATGAGGAATGATAACCCCTGGCAAGAGTTCGAAGTGGGCAGGCCTCCTCTTTTGACTTTTCTCTGGTCGCTGTGCTTCTTTAGGGTTCGTCACTTCTTAATACCACATCGTGACTAGTCCAACCTCAAGCCAGAGCATTCGGAGCCGTCGAGGATGCACCAGAGATTGGCCACCACGTGAAAGGGCTCAGTCGATGGAGAGGCTAGTGTTCCGCGCGCTGGTTTCTTACTGTGGGTGGGGAGCAGAGGACTACCAATTCCTAGATCGCCATAATCCGTGAGATCAAGACCATCGCTTCCCTCATCGTCAGGACAGATGACGATATTCGTGGTTTCCTAAGAAGCTGCTATAAGTCTGGGTGTAATGAACCCGTCAAGCCTATTTGATCGAGTGGTAGCGTGATATTTCGAAAGATAGGTGCTCCGGAAGCATCGGTGGTAGGGCAAAGCTGTCCTTTTGCATTTATTCCACATCCCTATAACTCTCTGTGCGGTAAACTGGTAGGAATACGAACATCGTCGCTGGAAGAGGTATTGAGCAAGACGAGAGTATGATTTGCTTCGTTATGCATTCGATCGATCTGGGAAGTGTACCGGGGGATTTGGATGTGCATGGTTGAGTGTATGGGAATATTCGATGGTCCCGTTAGCTATGTAGTTGACCTTGCGACAGTTCGAGGTGAAAGCCGGGTGATGTGGCCGATCAGGCGGAGACCGAAAATACCCGACTGTTTGGGCAACGCTCACCAACATCGAGCTGAAAACCTATTCTCTTACTGCACTACTGCTAGCCTCGACACGAATTCAAGCTCTATTGTATGGCTATGAAAGCATTCTGGGACCTGATGCTTGCCCTTCTCTCTCAGTGCCTAGGCTGAAAGACAAACATTCCGGATGTCGGGAATAGCGATATTATAGCTAGGCGAGGGTGAGGATGGGGGCCCCAGGAGTATGAGCAGCAGCAAAGAGGCAGGCTGTTCGAGTGCTAGATTTAACCAGTGAGTATATTTTGCTTGTGAATTATTGAGCTCAGACTGTCTTCGTTAGAACACCGTTAAACGCTCCGGTGAGAATGCGAGCGTGGCCTCGTTCGAGCTTTTTAGTACTCTTTCCATTCTTGGCGCGGATTGTCTATTCCTACGAGTGTAACGCGCCCAAGAATAGAGGCTGGGATTCGAGCCTACGGAACCCCCTGTTTAAATATCGCCGGTCTACAAACCGAACGACGGCTTATTCTCGAGTTCTAACTTTCAAGCGAGGGATCATAACGACTCGCACGCCGCTGACCCATTGGTTTCAAGTCCAACTACAGGAAATCCGTTGACACCGCCAACAAGGTTGATGCGTTGCAGCAGTCATGGCTGAAAGACGGGCTTGCACTGTCGGTCCAACAGTATGCCAGTGAATCGAGCGATGGAACGATGGTGTCATCGGGGTCTAGAGCGGGGACGACAAGAGGTGCGAGTCAACAATTCAAGATAATCTTAGTGAAGCAAGAAGCTCGAAGGCCAGAGGAACTGGTACAGTAGCCCTGCCGGATTTTACGCCTGATCACTATTTTCATTTTATCATTTTATAGACGAGATGCACTGGACTGTCGGAAGATATGGATAGGTATGAGCAAAGTCCTTTCTGTCAAAGTGGTTACTTATGAATCACTGGGCAGAAAAAGTAGGAGATAACCCACTCGGGCTGTTACTAGTCCTTGTCGATAATAAATCAATTGGGGCATTTACTCTCGTCTACGTTAGTACCTAAGAAGGACCGGTGAGGGCAGGTATTACAGCCTTGGATCTCTATACTCACATCCATTCGGAGCACGTGTACGTTCAATTACCACGCCATGAGCGGTGGTGATAATGGCAAGTGTGGTGGTCAAGAAAACTGCAAGGGATGTGTAAACTTTCATGCCGAGAGGAGTGGTGCTGGGGAATTGGGGAATAGTTGTGGATGCCCGTGAGCGTGAACTTATACCCTACAGTCATGGCTTAAAAAGTACTGTCGCTGCCCAGGGCTCAATTAGCGGAACGCAGATGGCTGGGACATTTTGATTCTATCTTGAAATTCTGGATATCGCCTCCGCGGATTTTGGTATGTACTGTATCCATTTTCGAAATCGCACCATCGTCATTATGAAACTAGCTCGCTATTGGTGTTCCGCAGCTGCCGTTTCTCAGCTCACAATCGACCGCTGGAGCTTCGGTCTGGCTCGCACAACTCTTCGATCCCAAGGACCGAACAACGCACCCCCAAGCACTTATTATAAGCGGAGACCGAAAATATCCAGCTGTTTCTATCCAAGCTCAGGCACCAACACCGACATTGAACGTTTGAACTGAAGATCCACTTCTCTCACTGCGCTACCGGCGCTAGTCTCGACACGAATCCGAGAGCGCTATTGTATGGCTATGAACGCTGAGGCCTGACACTTGTCTTTCTCTCTCAGCTATGGAACCAATGCGGTTTTATACTGCACTCCCAGGAGTGCGAGCAGCGGCAGGTGCTAGATTCACCGGTGAGTATATTCCGCCTGTGAATTGAAGCTCAGGCTATCTTCGTTGGAACACCAGCCGACTTGTTGAGTCTTCTTTCCATTCTTGACCGCGGAACGTCCTGGTTACCGGTCTACAAGACCTAACGACGGCTTATTCTCGAGTTCCATTTTACCTTCAAGCGGGGCATCGGAGAGAACTGTGTCAACGACTCGCATGCCTCTGGCCCATTGATTTCAAGTTCAACCACAGGAAACCCGTTGGCATCGCCAAGAGGTTAATAGGTTGCAGCAGTCAAGGCTGAAAGACGGGCCTGCACTGTCGGTCCAACAGTATGCCAGTGAATCGAGCGATGGAACGATGGTGCCATCGGGGTCTCGAGCGGGGACGACAACAGGTGCAACTTGGAACCAACAATTCAAGATAATCTTCGTGAAGCAAGAAGTTCGAAGGCCAGAGAAACGGTACAGTAAGATGCACTGGGCTGTCAGAAGATATGTATAGGTATGAGCAAAGTCCTTTCTGTTGGGAGAGGTTACTTATGAATCACTGGGCAAAAAAAGTAGGAGATTAACCCACTCGGGCTGTTACTAGTCCTTGTCGAGAATAAATTAAAGGCCATTGCACTCTGCGGGCGTGAGTGAGTTAGGACCTAAGAAGGGTAGGTGAGGGTGAATACTACAGTCCTAGATCCCGTACTCACATTTAGGACCTCCCACAAACGGTGCACGTTCAATTACCACGCCATGAGCGGCGGTGATAATAGCAAGTGTGGTGGTCAAAAAAACTGCAAGGGTCGTATAAACTTGCATGCCGAGAGGAGTGATGCTGGGGAATTGGCGAACAATTGTGGATGCCAGTGAGCTTGAATTTATATCCTATCGCCATGGCTTAAAAAGTCTTGTCAATGCCCAGGGTTTTATTAACGGAAGGCAAATGGCTGGGACAATTTAATTTTATCTTCAAATGCCGGATATCGCCTCCGCGGATTTTGGTATCCATTGTCGAAATCGCTGACGTTTCTCAGCTCAAAATCTGTTTCGCTCAATGAGCCATAGCCTCGTGGTCCGTGGAGGCCTCAGGCTGTCCTCTCTCTTTGCAAGCCAAGTTTATTCCAACGTATCAATCAACAATTCAGTTTCAGATCACAAGAGTTCAAATTGAAACGAAATCGCGCGGGATTATAAGGGGGACTTCCTGCGGTGAATAATTGGACCAAAAAAACGGATAATTCGGAGCATGGAACTGACCTCCTTGTTACCGTTCTAGGTCCCCAATACAGACGGAAGGAGCCTCGTCAGCTGGACCTAGAACAAACTTATCAGGGTGGGTGCTAGAATATTGAGGTTTCAGTGTCTTACAGTGCGGTGGTGGTATGATGACAGCATGGGCAGTGACGAGGAGCGCAAGTGCGCTGATAAGGATGCTTACGAGGGAGGAGTAAATCTTCATGACTAGGGCGGCGTATGTGGTGGTCAAAAGACAGTGGCTGTAAGTTCCAGTCACTCTTATATGCAGTCGCGGACTTAGTCTTCCTCGAATAGGTGTTCCTCTCAAAAATGTCCAATTTGATTCCAGGTATACATTCATGAGACGAAGGACCTATTTTGCGGTTCAGTCGGAGCCCCGGAATACGAGAAGCGGCAAACTAGATTCACCGGTGAGTGTATTCCGCCTGTGAATTATTGAGCTCAGGCCGTCTTAGTTAGAACATCATTAGACGTTTCGGTAGAAACGACAAACATTCCGGGAATGGCGATATTATAGCGAGTCAAGGGTGAGGCCTGTGAGGATCGAGACCCCAGGAGTGTGAGCAGTGGCAAAGAGGCCGGCGGTTCGGGTGTTAGATTCACCGGTGAGTATATTCCGCCAGGCTGTCTTAATTGGAATGTGGCATCAGCTGACTTGTCAAGCCTTTTAGTATTCTGTCCATTCTCGGCGCGGAACGTCCTGGTTAACATTAGATATCACCGGTCTACAAGACCTGATGATGGCGTATTCGTGAGTTCTATTCCACCTCAAAGCGAAAGATTGAGGGAGAGCTGTGTCAAGTCACACGGCTCGCATCCCGCCGATGCGCAGAGAGTTGCAGCAGTCATGGGTGAAAAACGGGCTTGCACTACGGTCCGACAGTATGCGAGTGAATATGAAGTTGAGTGATGGAACGATGGTGTCATCGGGGTCTAGAGCGAGGTCGACAAGGGAGGTGCGAGCCAACAATTCAAGACTCGGATAATCTTAGTGAAGCAAGAAGTTCGGAGATCAGAGGAACCGGTACAGTAGCCTCGCTGGATTTTACGTTTGATCACTATCTTTATTTTACAGACAAGATACACTGGATTGTCGGAAGATGCGGATAGGTATGAGCAAAGTCCTTTCTGTCTGGAGAAGTCGCTTATGAATCACTGGGCAGAGAAAGTAGGAGATTTACCCACTCAGGCTGTTACTAGTCCTTGGGGCATGCACCTTCGGCCGCCGCTTCGTTAGAACCTAAGAAGGACAGGTGAGGGCAAATGCTACACTCTTAGATCTTTGTACTCACAAAGAGGACCTCCCAAAAAAGGTGCACGTTTAATTACCACGCTATGAGCCGCGTTGATAATGGCAAGTGTGGTGGTCAACAAAACTGCAAGGGATGTGTAAAATTTCATGCTGAGAGGAGTGGTGCTGGGGAATTGGCGAGCAGTTGTGAATGCCAGTGAGCTTGAACTTATACCCTACGGTCATGGCTTAAAAAGTATTGTCACTGCCCAGGGCTTAATTGGCGGGATGCCAACGGCTGGGACATTTTAATTTTGTCTTGAAACGCCGGATTTCGCCTCCGCGGATTTCGTTATCCATTTTCGAAATCGTCATTGTGCAACTAGTTCGCAATTGGTCTTTCGCAGCTGTCATTCTCAGCTCAAAATCTGCCCCTAGATCAAGTTTTCGGTCGACCCTTGCTGTTCGTGGTCTTGCTAACAGTGACGGTATCGATATTTGTATCCTGACCCCCAGCTCATGGGGTCGTTAAACTGTTGGAGTTCAAAAGTTCAGCCCTCCCCACTTCAGGTGAGAACTTCCCACCCGAAAGGCCCGGCATTCACATAGCCACTTTCTTCGAATGGCCTCTCTTGACTGAAGGCCGGAATCTTGAATTCTCATGGTGGTGGCGTCGACGTGCTTTGGAATGGCATATCCAGGAGGTGATGTTTCTCGCTGTAATTATAAGGTGCAGGTACACTCAGATACCAGACATCGTACTTAACTCATACTCTTCCTGGCAGGTACTAGTACTAGGGCTCCATGTGCTCCTCCTACCCGCTCTCTCACAATGCATTGACTCGCGCGTGCCCGTGTTCTTTTTAGGCATATCTTTCATAGTGTTTGATGCCGAGGTGGGGTCATTTGTATTCATAATTGCCCTCCGTTCTTTATATGCACCGCGGGACCAAGTCGAAATAGATCACCGGCGACCCTTCAATCCTCCGAGGCATGTCCGGGAAGATTTGGCCATATTTGTAGAAGGTTGAGCTCGGGAGAGCCTCAGAGTCCAAGCCGGAGCAAAGTTGCGGTAA
>ML208730.1:0-11822 GCA_004369065.1 Pluteus cervinus
ATACCCAGCCCTAAGTTAGTTATCCTACCACTGAAATCAATGTTGTTTGGTCCCATGTGACTATCATCCTTAACATTTTTGCATTGAATTCATTGACTTGACTGAATTCACAGACTTGACTGTACTTAATGAATTGACAGGAAAGATGCCTTCATTGATGGACTATGATTCAACCAATGAATTCAATGAAAGGTTGACTTTAATCAAGCATGAGCTGAACTTAATTGAATGTAAGTGAATGAACTCTTTCAATGGTTGTTCAATGTGTAATTAATGTGTAATTAAAGCCCCTGGGGCCATAGGGCTTTTGTAATTTAAATTTCCCTGCAGCCCCAGGGTTCAATTAATTGTACTAGCTGCTATATGTGCTCCCTTCCTTCTTCAGATATGCCACGTATTTATCTTGTGCCTCTCTTCTAGCTTGTTTGGATTCCTCGGGGATGGGTATAGGGACAGAAAGTTCTTCTGGGATAGGCGAGTCCTGGCTGAAGAGGATAGTATGCGATTGAGCTTTGTTCGCGACGAGACATGCTTGAGAACAGAATCGGGAATGAAGAGGGTCAGTGTCGAGTGGCAGCACGAGGGAAAGATCGGGTTGGATGGTACGGAAGCAGTGTGTACAGTGTGTACCGGCGGATTGAACGTCTGGATCAAGAGCAGTGACGATTGGATATTCCTATGGATAATGTCGGTTGAGTAAACAGTTTTAAATAGAAAGGAAGTGGGAATAAAGAAGTTGGATGGTACCTTATAGATAGTTTCGCCAGCAGCCACGTCCTGAGTAAGAACCACGACTTTCGATGCTGGGTGTCCAGGCCGAGGACGCTCTTCAATGGCAATGTTGAAAGATTTCGGCGGGAACCGCTCATAATAGCCTGAGTACAAAGACGCAAAGTTTGGTTCATATCCTTTGTCGATGGAAAGTCTCAGTCTCACCTTGAACGCGGTCCGTGACCTGAAGGAAAGAAGCACAGTCGTGGGCAGGATTATGAGTTGGAGTAGAGTGTATTAGAACATATTGTTGAGATGCAGAATAGGAGGAGAAAAGAACACGCAAAGGGTATATACACCGCCCCGCACATACACGACGCCCTGCACATGACTCTAGGTAGACGGCGCACGCTCCTCACCAGGTTCTCATGAGGGAGGAGTGCCTGGGTCTGTAATTTTGTCCCACTGTTGGGATGAAGACGACGCCTCCGACTCGGATGGTGGTCCCGTTCTAACAGGGCTTGTGTCGTCGTCGTCGATAGTCTCCTCCTGTACAGATGCAGCCTTGGGTACCTCGGAATCCGCACTTACATCAAGGTTGGTCATATCCATAACAATCTTTGACCGCAGCATTAGTATAAGTGCTGCCAAGGATGAAAGAAGTTGAATACCTTGAAGATAGGTTCTGGGACTGTCTTCTGGTAGATCATGATCAACTTGACGGGGGCAGGGTACACCCGGAGGGCCTTGAAGAAACACACGGCCGCGGGGAGGTGGAAGGCGGGTCCTGATGAGATGGCGCGCGTCAACAGAGTGGGAGTGAAAGAAAAGAAACAAAGACGGACCTTGCAAGGATAGTTGTTCACCCATGCCAACCTGGCTCATGAAATAACCCTCTCGCTCCTCAGGTGACTTGGGGCCGTCTTCGTTCTTGACCTGCTCCAAGGCTGCTCTAAGCGCCTCGGGTGTGATTTCGGACACTGCAGAGGCGGATGACGAGGCATCCTTTGACTGAGCTAGCGTCTTGTCGACACGCTTCTTGTCCTTGCCTGGAGTGTGAGGTGTCAGTGGCAAAAATAACAATTCTTGGCCGGGCTAAAAACTGACGAAGTTTTTTGCGAAAGTCAGGATCGTTTCTTCACTTGTTGTCAAAGTAAACTGCGTATGCAAGGAAACCGGTAAGGAGGGTGACGCCGGCGACTGTCCATACTGTCGTGGAGCTAAAGGCGGGTGAAGCTGCGAAAGTTGGGACCGTTCCTTCGTTACTGCATAGGGAATTGCAAGGAAGTTGGCGATCGACGCTTGTCACTGTGCGGATCAAAGATATCCACAATTGCGGAAGTTGCTCCAGTCCGGGCCGATCACACCATAAGCCTGCCACGACCCCATTTGACGCGCCTGCCAGTGGCGTGTAGGATGATATCAATGCATTCGTGCGTCTCAAACCTGCCGGTACCACAAGTACTAACCCACCTTCCTCTAGCACGCAAAAGTCCTTGAAGACAATGATTCACTTTGGCGCTGACGGGATGCCCGATTGATTTTCTTTTGGATTGCGCCTCGCGCTTGTGGTTCACCCAGAGAGCAGACGACCCCGTTCCCTGGATTCAAAGGAAGCCTCCGCGGTTTCCTCAACCATACCGCCCCCTCTTCACCAACCCACCATTCGACGAGAGTCCGCCCTACCTACCTTAATTCCTCAAGCACATTGTCCCAGAACGCACTCTTGATGCGTTCAACATCCTCAATTATTGCATCCTCTCGACCAAATCGACATCATACAACACGTCTAAGACGAACCCAATCTCCCTCTGTTGACGAGGAACGGTTGACTAGCGGAAACGGCATGGTCCATCACCAAACTTTGTTCAGCGGCGCCATCTTCGGGAAGGCTTACACATCCTGATGTCGAGGATTGCCATGCTTGAACTATGGTGAGTGCCTGCCTATTTCCGGTTATGACCATTAAAAACTCTACGTTCTGATTGCACTTCCTCCTTTCTCTCTCTCTCTTTTTCAGTTTCATAGACATTGGAAATGTTCTATCATGAAGGAAATGGTCACCCGACGACATGAAGCATCCTTCGGCCACGGTCAAGAACGGGTGCCAGATCGATGACGAAAACAGAAGTGGATGGTGTTCGTGGGGTCATCATCTAAGCTTTCAGGTCGCCACTCTGCACTGCTGGCCTATGGCGAGGACAACAACGACTATGACCCTCGTTCGTGGACTGTACCTTCGCAAGTTACAGATGCCCCCCAATCGCAAGAGCTAGGCGCAGTCTCCCACCCAGTGAAGCTCTCCTGCCCAAGCACGAAGAGGAGGACTGCCGCGATAAACATCGAGAACTTGAATCTCTCGAGTGTTGGTCCAACCGTGCATCAAGTACGAACGCCAGTCTCGACCACTCTTTCAACGCCAAGACTCAGTCAAAGAGTGAAGAAGGACAGACGGATGGGATTGTGTGGGCGTAGGGATGGAACTGGGGAAGGCAGGGAAAAATGTCAACGCGAACCTGGGAGATGAAAGTTCGCTGAAGAAGATCAAACCGCAATTCGGAGCGCTGGGTTCGGGTGGTGGTCATCCGCACTGGTACAAGGAAATGAGTGCCGTGAAGCGATACCTGTTTCTCTTCGGACGACGGACGTGCAATGACAAGCCCCGACCAACGAGCACCTTGGGCTTGGCTGTATGTGCATACAAACGAAAGTTCAGGACCTTCTTCGCCTGTTGGAACAGTGTCGATCCTTCGCAGACGTCTCGGGGACATCTCCCTGGTGTTTGGAAAAAGCGAATGTAGGAGTATGGTGCGAAGATCTGGTCAAGAGTACTGTCATGTTTTGTGCTGCATCGAGTAAGTCCGAGTTTTTCGAAATAATTTGTTCCTGGCTGAATTACTGAACGAATTAAGTCAGGTCTCTGCGAGTTGAAATGAGGACAGTCGATATCTGCAAGCATCGACCACATTCCGTCTGTTGTGGGGCATGTCGGTTCGACGTCATTGGGATCGACAAGCGATATCCCTGGCTATATCTCATCTCAAGGTAAGTACACACCCTATTTTCGTGATATGTCATCTGAAACCCAAGTAGGAGACAGTCATGGACTGTCTATCGCCTACACTTCCAACTCCAAGTCTGTTCCTGAAGAAAGAAAATGCGCGCCAGAAGAAAGATGTCAATGGCATTCAAGTTGAAGCGGCCTCAGGGGTACCCTTCAGCAAGAGTAGGTCAGTGCAGAACTCTGCGACCTCGCCGGTCGATATCTGCTGAACGTATCCCTCCAACAATCAGGTCTCCCAATAATCCTGATTAATCCTGTCCCGGAAATCGTGGTGGGACAGACTTAATCCAGGCCACAAGTTTGTGGCCAGTGGTTCATGGGTCAGACAGGATGAATCTCGGGCTGGATACGTGTGGGGGAGATAGGAGAGGATTAATCCAAGATTAATCCCAGAGCATTTTGTTGATAGGATGATACAGGGGAGGCTGGATACACGCAAGGGGATGTGGGAGGATTAATCTGAGATTGATCCCAGAGCAGATTAGATTTTTGGGGATAGGATGGTACAGGGCTAGTAGATAAGAGATAGGGGATTAATCTAGTGAGGCGTGAACTGTTTGGTTGGTGGGGGAGGTGAGGATTAATCTAACGAAAATATAGTGATTGAGGATGAGTGAAAATTAATCTCCGTGGGGAAGGTCATACATACCCCATTCCGAGGAGCCTTTGACCAATGCAATGGCGCGCCTTTAGGCAGGATTAGCCAATGCTTCACAAACCCCAGCAACAATAAACGTACCCTTCAACAAGAGACCCAAAAGAAGCTTTGATGACGGTCATTGTTGCCTCGGCTAGTGAACGGTACATAGCGCTCTGCTTGTGTGCGTAGCAAACCCGACCACTGTCCCAATTGTCATTGCTAACTAAAGATATCCATATAGCTTGCATTCTTGAGAACGACGCGTAGACGCGAATGATCTCCTCGGTGAGGATTTCCTTTTCTTCCCGGCAACGTTGAAGTGTTGCGGAAAGTCGGAACCAGCGGGTTTTCTCGACTATAATGGATGTGAGTGCATTGTAGAAGATAGGGCTGAAGAACAGACCTTCAATCTCCCATTCGTCTTCCTCCTCCTTGGTCAAACAGCGTGGACGGCCCACTATCCAGAACCATGGTTCGTGTTCCTTCGTCTCTCCTAGTGCAGCTGGTTCATTAAAGACCCGCCCATAGAGTTGCGTTTTTAGTAAGGGTTGGAGGGATTTGTCGTTTCTTGGGAAGCCGAGGCGGATAAGCGCTTCCCGGGCACGGGTATAGGTATCAAACGCCGACTCCTTGTCATTGGATAGGGTGCGGAGAAAGGCCTGGGCACGAGTGTTGGAGGACTGGCCATGAACGTACTCCTTCTTGAACTTTAGGTTTGCGTTGAAGGTTTGGATGGCAAGTCGAAGCCTATCTAAGGCATCATGACACTGTCCTTCCCGTAGTTGAAGCTCGATGTCGACAAGAAGCTGAACGGCAGAGGGACGTTTACTACCATCCCAATGCGATGGGAGGAATAAGGGAAGCTCTTCAGGATTGGGTGTTGTGACGTTGTTGAGACTGTCGGCTAGCTCGGGTAGGATTGACTTCCGAACCACTCGCCATTGCTGGATTGACCGAAGTAGGGCAAACCGGGCATTGACGAGTTGGGCTGGGGTGGTGGTATCTGCATTAGCGAGGCTTTGAACATGGCATCTAAGACTGAAGTTAGTAAGATGTTGTTGAATTTGATTGGAACACATACTGTTCCTCTTCAAGTCGCAATCCATTGTTGATGAAGTTGATATGGTCAGGATTACTGTCACCATCTGTTTGGAGAGTTTTTGACTTTGCCTTTTGAACAAGTTTGTCATATGCTTTCAATTGGGTTGGTGGTCGACCTAAGGTCAAGGTCAGACAAACCGATCATGGTGAAACAAGTCGAACTCACTGTTCTTAAATCCCGCTATATACACACTCGTCCATTCCTTCCCAACCTTCTCCGCTGAGGTGTTGAGCTTTTCCCACAGGGGAACATGCTTTGCGTGCTTGACCGACATTGTTACGGAGTCTTCTTCGAATTTCTTCAAGCGCTCGAGGCAATCTTGAAATTTTTTCCCAAGATGAGCAGCTGATAGACACCAACATTAGTGTGCAGGAATTGTGGCAAATGAGAGCACATACCTAGACCTTGAAGCTTCAGCCAGTTCCAGAAGCTGAAAAAGTCGTCGAGACTGTCGTGACGATGACCATGGTTTTGTTGCTTCGTCGAGCCAGCAGACTCATTGTTGACCGACCAGCTGCTCTCTATTCCTTCACCACAGGTTTCACCGGAGTATTGGAGGTAATTGAATGAGAAGCGGACTTGGCAATCCGCCTTGTGACCCTTGACGTGCATCTTGGGGACTGCTCCTCGGACGCGACGAGCAGTTTCGAGAAGGTGGGGGAAGTGAGCACCGATCCGTTGAAGAAACTTGATGTAGAATTGACACCAGATGTCATAGCTCAGCATAACCCAACGTAGATGTTGAGCCTCCGTGAGAGGCCCGCTCAGGGCGTAGTCCGTTCGAGCATAACTGGTATACCATTAGCAAGCCAGCTCTTCGAATAGGTATTTGAATACTCACGCTTCGCCCTTCTCCAGATCTACGGTTCCATTTGGGGAGTAGAACCCATGACGGGCACATTGGACGGACACAACGCCACTGATAACAGCGTTCTTGAACTTGATAATGTCTTGAAGTCGGTGAGCACGAAGGTGGGCACAGGTCGAGTCCTGCAACTATAGTTATAATAGGTGGAGGCGGAAACAACAGAGTACGTACTTCTGTAGTCTCGCTGGTCATGTTCTTGATGTGTTCTTTGAATTCATCGTCCTGGACGAAGAAAGCATGGCCGTTGTTGAGTGCGACGTCATCAGGATCCTCGCGTTTGTGCATCCGCTGGAGGCGATAGTTTCCGTCACACGACAGAAATAGGGTATACTTGTGGCTAACAAAAGTTTTAGGCACCAGCAGCTCGATGAAGGGAATAAGAACGAACCAGTCCGACTCGGGTGCTTCGTCAATTGTTTTTCTCTCGACATTGAACCCTACTTCAGGACATGCAGGACAACGTACCCCAAGAGAATGTTGTTTTCGAAGTGGAAGTGAGTCGTCAATGTTGTGTGCTTGCCCTGAACGACGAACGGTCGTTTTGAACCGCCAAACGCGAAGGATTAGCATGAGTTCGTCGAGACGATCCTAATTCAATGTTAGCCAGGATCAAACCACAAAACAATGCCAAAACATCTCACAGGCACTTGTCCGGGGAAGACGGGATCTGTAAGGCGGCGCAAGGCGTCATGATAGTCATATACTGACTTCTTGGAGGTTAGGCCATGGACGTGGATGTCCTTGAGAAGGTTGAAGGTAAAGGCTGTCCTTGGCTTATTGAGGGTGGCAGGGAATAAACTAGATTGTAACAACTGAGGGAAATCTTCTTCGGGGGAGGCAGGGCAACAACAATAGTGGACATCATGGGAGTGAAAGCCTGTCGAGTCCACAATGACTGTCAAGCGACCCTTGTCAGGTAGGGAATGTGGGCAGGGATGCCCATCATGACCCAAGTGCAGAACAAATCCTATGTTATGCAAAGACGTTCGCCCAAAGAAGCGGCCTTCCCATTTTTCGATACAGTGGAAAGGGGTACATCTGTGCTGGTTTATGATACACGTCCGGCAGTAGACCATGTTGGAGATGCAATCTCGACAACGGAAATACGCTACCTCTGTTGAATCCCCACACTGACACTGCTTGCCTACTCCTTGACAAAAACTCAGGCCCAAACAGAATTCCTGTATGTCGTCCATCCGCTCCAGGAATGGCTTCAGCTTTTCAGAAGCGCCCTAATGAACGTAATGTTTCAGACTCGGAATGAGGGATGTACACTGAGCTCAAGGGCATACCTGCTTGCATTTGGCCAGGTCAGCCTGGAACGTTCCCGCAGAGACTGGAATCTCGTTGGTAGTGTCATCTTCATGGCCTAGCAAAATATCGAGTCCATTGTTAGCCTCGGGGGTCTTGGGTACTTCCATGCGACGACGTTTTGGAGATGTGGGCATGTTCGAGATAAAGGTATGGCCATTGCTCGTGTTGTAGGTCAAGACCTGGTGACGTTCCTGCTCTTCCTCGTCCGAGGAAAGAGAAACCGCAGAACTTGAACGGCGGCGGCGGCAGGACGGACGCGCTGGGAGGGATTCTAAAAATGGAACTCAGTTGCAACGGTAATGGAAAAAGAACATATTGATCATACCAGATGTTGAATAGGTATCACTCTCTGAGCCGTGTCCCGCGGTTGATGCGGTGAGGAGTTCATGTTCTAAAAGATGGTGGTGAATAGACACATTAGCTCAAATAACTATATAACCCACGTAGCGTCGCGGTACTTGAGACTTCGTCGTCAGAAAGTTCATCCAACACGATTCTCGATGTTGAGACCGTCTTTCTTGATCGAGAGGACTTCGCCATTGTTGATGCGCCAGGTTAGAGCAGGGGTGCTGGAAATATCTTAGTCGAGGGACAAGGATGCAATATGCACATTCCGGAATTCAAAAGGTAAGTGTGCTTGGACGCTCAGAAGCATGCCCAAGTTTGCGCTAAATGGACGAGTGACTTAAAGTCAACTCGCACAGGAGATGAGTGACTAAAAGTCAACTCGGTGGACGACTAACAGTCGACCCACAGACCGTGACTTAAAGTCAACAGCCAGGAACCAAAACGAAGGGGGGGAATGTGAGGAGGATAGCAGTGTGGTAACGGCAATGATAGGAATGATGCAAGTAAAGTGAAGGTGAGTGAACGAGACAGAGAGAGTCAAGCTTATGGTTTACCTCGTTGATCGCATGTGTGTGAAAAAATCTTGCGAGCGCCTGACCGCATTTGATCTCCCGAAGTACATGGCCCTGGGCCCATAGCTCGTCAATGAGAGAAGGGGAATTCATTTTCTTGGGCTAGAATATTCTTTTATATTTATTGTAAATTTATGAGATAGTTTTCAGAGCTTAGTGGTAGACGGGAAACAAGATAGAAATGACCCAGCACAGCACCAGCACAGAATGAACCCTCAGGCTATCAACAGTGATGATGCCATACTGAGGAGATTCTCGGCACCTCTCTTTCGCATAGAACTACCTACCGATGATTTCATCCACTGTTGTCTCCCTGAGGTGCTTAGCACCTCGCTTTTAGCAGAAAATAATATATCATTGACTTATTCACATTCACAAACTACAGTGGTGGTTACATGGTTATTATGTTACTCAGCTCGGACCCATCTACACCCTTCAACGATAAAATCCTCTCCATAAAACCGAAGTCTCAGCGACAGAAATGAGACTTCAGCATCGCGTGACGCAGGGAGTGGTCCAAGGGGGAGGGAAGACTTACAAAGGGATTAGAACAGAGACAAAGGAGGGGTTTAACAAAATGAATCAACATGCCTTCGAAAATCGTTGATCCACACCCAAAAAAAGCTCCCTACCCCTCCATCTGTGGTTTCGCGCTGCTATTGGACAGGCACTGGTCTTCTCCGATGCTGTTGCTAGGGCGGTCGTCGTGACTAAGGTCACTGTCAGGATAAAGAATCATGAAAAACACGAACAACATAGATAGACGATAGACTAGACGTACATATGTTCCAGCTCCAGGAAGTGTTCATGTTGGTATTGATGTGAGGGTTGAAAAATAGCCGTACCACGCCGTACATGACAATGGTGGTACCAAGGAAGGGGTGGAGGAAGGTAACGGCTACGAAAAAGGAAGGGACTCATTAGTAAAAACCCAGACCGAAGCAATACACTCAAAAATATTTACATACCTTGTACCCGTTGTCAATTGACACTCTACATCGAGGGAACTCTCGCCAAAGCACCCCGTCCTGGTCTCCAGCATCAAAAAGCTTGATATTACACTGTCGTTGGACAGTGGGAGTGTGTCGGAAAGTATCTTGGCCGCTAAAACGGAAACAAGTTCATTAGTATTCCAGACCAGAACAGATGGAGTAAAATGAATACTTGTACCTTCTCCCTGGTACGAGTGGGCACCCTGCACATGGGAGACACCCGCAAACGTGCGAGGAGTAGTGCCGATGAGCTTGAGGATACGCCTGCCGTTAGACAGTGTAGGTGAGTATGGTTGTGATAAGCTCGGTACTGCCGGGGTGGGCGCGCTGGTGCCCGACGTGCTTGAGAATGTCCCAAAGACCGTCATCAGACGATCGAGGTGGTGTGGGTGAGGTCGGGAAGTGACCAGAGAGGGAAGGCGTCACCACTGTTGAGTGGTGGCAATGGGTCCATGGATCGGGCCAAAAAAAGACTAAAAATGAATAGTCAGTAAGTTGGTACTGTTATCGAATCAAAATAAGGCACTTACTGCCTCCACAGATGCCATCGAAGGCGAAGGGGTGGTGTTCATCAAACGAACAAATCGGAGTCTGAAATACCTCAGTAAGTCATTTCAATGGTCTTTATAGAATTACTTACCAGTGGCCCATATTATGTACCGGAATAAGGAAGAGACGGAGGGGAGGGCTACGAGGAGTGTGGGGGACTTGGACAAGTTGGACGAGAGGAAGTGAGGCGGGTAAGCCTCCCACGTGGCTTGTACAGCCACCAACTCGATCGGTGATTGACTTTTTGATTGGGTTGGATAGCCAGTTTGGTGGACGCACTGTCCACTCCTCGTATCCCTCACTGAGTTGATTGCACCCTATGATTGACCGATGGGCGCTGGTGAACCGCGATAGCGTAGGCACTCTTTTTGTGATCCAGAAAGAGTCGGAGAGGGTGGATGACGTGTGTGCGCCCAAGGTAACATATTCATTCCGCTTGGCCGGTTTCGCCTTCATCCCCATCCCAATCCTCGTCTCGGCCCCAATCGCTCAACATCAAGACTGTGGCCTCTGGCACAGTCGAACATACATAAGGCACTGGCCATACCAAGATCAAATTCAACACAATCATTTGAATCAAAACTCTCTGGCGGAATTTCTTCTTTTGTGCATTTAGACCAAGTCTGGATGCTCGTTTCCGTACTAGCCGTTGCTGCCACTTCAGTGCCCGTGAATTGATTTTTCACTATTTCTAGAGCTCGTGTTCAACGTCATGGATAGACACCTGATGCGGGGTGTTCTGCATAAGGTTACATTGGGTCGACAACATATTGAATTCGTGTTGATGTGGTGCAAGGTCTATACTCCCGATGTCATCCTCGGTCCGTCGACTTGAAATGACATCATTCCCTGCAATTTGGACTTCTTGTTGTTGCAATAGGTTACATTAGTTCCCAATCGAAGTCCCCGCCACTTTCATACTATCAGCGAAGCTATCTGAAACAACAACTCACCTACCTATCCCCCTCGACGACAAGGCATTCACATTCTAACATGAAAACGGAACGTGTATATCATCCCATCATCGGCGTATTGGGTTTTCAGGCCCAGAGGATACAAGGAGCTCGAGAACGCAGTAGGTTAATTCGAAGTCAGTCTCGATCCGTTGATTGAAGACAAGACCCCACCACTCATTCTTCTATTTCTTCTTGCTGTGTTGATACCCTCTTATGCCCCGCACTGTTGTTACTGCAGGCTTTGACCCTAACACGACATGTTCTTGTTGACCCATTCAAGACACAAATATGATTCAAATCTTGTCGGTTTCGAGATCACCCTAGGTCAAAGTTCGTGCAACTACATCAGGAAAAATTGCAGGGCTGTAAGGTGCTTTGACTTTAAGAAGGATCTTTAAGTGGTCTTTGGCTTTAGGGCCTGGTTTTGGCTTTAAGTCCTGGTCTTTTAGATTTGTGCACCTGGCAAATTTGACTTTAATTTATTATTTCTGTTATCCTGCTCTTTAGCTGAGTGAGTTTGCTTTAAGTGACTGCAATTGTGCTTTAGATATCCCCATCATATTAATTCTTCTAATATATATTTTTAGTTTTAAGTGGCTGACATCTGGTGGCTGACATATTGAAATTACCTTAAATTTGAAATTCAAGCAAGTTTTACTCAAGGTGGCTGACACTCTCACATCTCAATTTAGTAATTCTTACAAAG
>ML208731.1:0-22988 GCA_004369065.1 Pluteus cervinus
CTCACTTACACAAACCCTCACTCACCATACTCATCTTAATGCAAACTACCAATGTTTCATCTCAGACACCAAGATAGAATTGAATATCTACTCTGACTGTCCATCACTACTCTCAGTATCTCCATCTTTCAACACAGCTGTTTCCCCTTGGGATGAAATGTAGCTATCTACATCCTTCCACATCTCCTCAAAATGTGCTCGAAGTTCCCGTCTCATCACAGCCTGCCCCAGTGCATATGCACAATACCCCTCCTGTTGTGCGTCATCACTGTTAACTCCTACAAATCCAGATCGAGCTGTCCATTCAATAGCCTGTGCTTCCAAAAAAGCCAGTACACGCCTCATCTCCTCTCGAAGTAACAATACTTCTTCCTGCCATCGTTTTGCCCGGGCTCTTGACTTGCACCATTCAACACGCAAATCTATGTTGACTCTTTAGTTATGTCCTGGATTGCTAGCTAGACCAACGCGCACCATCTTTTAAATCCTCGGTCAACGCAGTTGATGCTGACATGTTACCGATTCTCTTCAATACCTGCTGAATTGACAAGCTGATAGATACGCACCCTCGCTCAACTCTCCATTACCCAAGGTCCCCCAGATCCATGATACCTTCCTCCGCCCTTCCGATTGCCGGTCCTTCTTTTTCTTCTTCTTCTCGTTTTCCGCTGCTCCGTCTGTGTCAAATCGCAATGGTTGAACGTCCTCCTTCTCTAAACACGGATACTCTTTCTCCCAGCCCACCTCCTGCAACAACGGCGCAAGAACCTTGATGGCACTTCGAGCTGACCGATACTTGAACGCAGCAGCATCGACCTTGCCTTGGGTACGCTGAATTTGCGATTGGGACCTTGTATTCTGTCGCTGTCCGCGGGAAAAGCGGTCTTTGTCGATATATAAGAAACTCCGCATGCGAAGGGCTCGCCGGAGTTCATCAAGTCCAGTATGGGCCTGTGCAGTGCGTAAACGCCATTCAATCATGAGAAGTCGGCCATCGCATGGAGTTGAGTTAGGGAGAGACGAAGGGAGGAAGAGGGGTGTTTGCCACGGTTCTTTGATACGGTTTTCCGGTGCTGATTCGTCCTGGCGTAGGATGTTAGTACCTGGAACGTAACGTTCTTGAACACCAATCCATTGCTCAATACGCCATTGAAGACCATTGCCACGAAATATGACTGTTCCGTGGAGGTCGTCTGTGGCCTTGTTTCCCAAGGATTTCGATTCGAGACTGACACGACGCCTGGGGGAGTTTTGAGAAGAATGGTTTTGGAAATAAAGTAAAGGACGTACTGTTGCTCCTCGAGCTCCAGGCCAACGGCAATGAGCTCACTTGCAGAGTATGTCGGATGAAGCGAATATGCCTTCCCTGCTGCCTGCGCCTTTCGGTCCTCCTCTGCGAGTTCTCGTCGAACTGCATCTTGCGTTGGTCCTAAGAAAGAATGAGAACTTATTTTCAAGATAAATGATGACGAAATCGAAATCCACGTACGTTTTATACGAGATTCAAACGGGTTGGCACAACTTGGGTCGTGTTCCCAATCTACCATTTCTTTTTCCCATCGGTTGACGTCCTTCGGCCATTTCTTTCGCAAACCGAGTTCAAATTGATGATAGCGGAACGTCTGATCCGCACCCTCCTTCACCGCCACCTTGATTCGTTTGACGAGGGTTGTGCCTAGGATATAAGAGTGTTAACGCAACGGACTCGACCACGAAAACAGATACCTCACCCATCTGACACGTTTTCTTCCAATTCCAGTCCCCAAAGTGATCGTCTAAGGTATCTCGACGTGAACCCGGTCCCATCTCTGCCGTACTCGTCGCTATCGGGTTGATATGAGACCACCCGCGTTCCGGCGCCTCCCCATCCGTCCGTCCAACATATGGGCTGAAGTTGAATGAGTATTGAGTTTGACAGCTTCCGACGTGGGCAGGGAGGTGGAATTTTGGGACGAGATAGGTAAAAGACTCTAGTTTGTCTTGGTTCGTACGCAGATGCTCGGCATACGCCTGAACTCGCTCTATAAGATTTCGGCACCACTGACACGCAATATCGTAAGACGTGACGCTGTGAGTCGGACAACCTGGTGGTAGACTTGATAAAAATAAATAGTCCATGTTTGCGTAGCTAAAACGTCAATCAAATTAAGAGAACGTGGTAGAGAACCAATGTACACACCGTTCACCCTTTTGAAGGTCCCCTACTGCGTGTGGTCGCATACAATCGTGTCTTGCACAACCAACAGAACCAACGCCACTTGTGGCAAAACCGTCCGTTAGCCGGCTGTTGTTCACGGCGCTGTGGTTTGAGCATGTACTTTTCTAACACCAGAGTTAGGCAACACATTAAACCATACAAAATCGAGGATCTCATACCGGCTGTACATCACTCGCGTGGACTGATAGATGCTCTGCGTACGCTTCTTGCTCGACGAAATAGGCCCACCCCTTGTTGAGGCTTGGATCGGCTGATTCACTCGATATTGCCCGTCGCTTCAAGCGGAAGTTCGCGTCAATGGCCAGAAAGAGACGGTATATCCATCTAGAAGACGTATTCAGCTTCAAGACACTGAGTTAATTCAAACGACTTACCGTTTCTCCAAGGGAAGCTTCTCCCACTCCGGAGGAAGGTTGAGACCAGGTTGGGGACACGCGGGACAAAGCACTGCGCACTCTCCCTTCCCAGTCCCTTCGGCTCCAGCCTCGTGGTGGCCTCGACGAGCACGCTTCAAGGCTTTGATATGGCGATACTCACGAACCATGTTCAGAAAGGCACGATATCGGTTCTGTGCCGGTGTCAGCCTCTATTGGAGTAAAACGAAGCTATAAGAACATACCCGGACCGGTCTCATGCCTGTATTATCGGTTAATCTCGTAAGATGTTGATAAAATTCGAATATCGAGCATTTTGACTCGAAAGAAAGCAGATGAAACTGTCGAAGAACAGCTTGTGATGCCGCGGTTTTGGGTAATCCAGTTGTTGCGGGAAACCAGCCGTAGCGAAGGAGCTGAACGAAACGCTCGGGTGCTCCAAAACAACCACAGAAATTGAGACCAATTTCGTGAACGCCATTAACATGGATGACGACGAAATCGTCGAAATGAGGGGTAAGTGGATGGGCGCAAGTCTCCCCAACGGGGTGGTTGAGCTGGAATCGCAGCCCAAGTTCCTTCAACGTCGTGTGCTCAAAAAATTGACCTGTCCAGGCCTAGAATAGCGAGCAAGAAGAGTGAGTGGCGATACACACGAACAAGATGATAGAATACCTCGATGTTATGCAGTCCGTTGTGCCTGTGAGCTTCGACGATACAGCCTTTACACAAGACCTCGTACCCTTCGCATTCCTTGCACCGATAATACGGGGTAGACTGAGGATTGGAGCAACGGGGGCAGGTTGTGTACACGGAACCCATTCGACCTTCTCGCCGAATATCCTCCGCAATGAATATGTCCCTATCACCCACCCAGGCGTGAAGAGGGTGTTTCTTCACCGAGATATGAGGAAAAACGCAGCCAAACGATAGGTGAAGCTCACAGATGCATCGAATGAACTCAAAGGTATCGTCTCGGGGACTTCGGGGATTGAAGGAAACTCAAACGCCCTATTGACATCTTCGGCGTTGTCGTCTAGAGATGGACTGGCAGTCTGAAGCATTGGCTTCGGTTTTCGGACCTCCGACGAGTTTAATTGGACAAATCCAGTCTTAGCGGTCAACGCGCCAGCTTCCTGCGTTTGAAAACGCGTATACGTCGCCTTCTTCTTCTTGACCACAGGCTGAGAACTGAAAGGCCTAAATTCGTTTTTCGAAGGACGAGGCATAGTCAAGGAGGCAACGAATGTATTCGAGGTGTCGAAGCTAGTACTATGGTTCGGATAATGGTTTGGCTAAGTTCTACACGACGAATGAGCCTCTCAAACAAGAATAGTTATGAATGATGGCGTACCTGTTTCCAGTTTGAGATAATATCACCACGATCTTTCTCCAACGAGTCTAGCGTTGAAAAAAGAGATAACGACTCCGCCACCCGTTCGTCGTGAGTCCTATCAACTGATTTCTTGAGGTTCCGACCGCTGGCGTTTCCCATCAAGTGCGTGGCGGTTTTGCAACCATACCGGAGCCACTGAAAGATCCCGCCTGCACAGTATTGGCTAAGTGACATTCTCGTCTCATCTGGACCGATGGGGGTGTTGCCGTGCCGTAATACACTAGAAAGCAAAAGAATTACTGCGCCGCGAGGAAACCGAACAAATAGGTTAAGATCATAAAGAATTAAATGGCCACCCTTTTCAGAGTCAAAATCACCAAGGGCCGTCAACGCGCATAGCCCGTAAGCCACATTATTCCAATCGGTATGCTCGAAGGATTCCGTTTTTGGACCTAGGTTGAAAGTTGCGCCCGAAAAGACGCTATTATGGAAGTTCTTTCTGAGCGCCTTTTTCGTTCGATGAAGGGCGGCCATATGCCGACAGAGGTTGGCGTAGAGTTTTGGTGCATAATATGAGAGAGCACCTAAACATACGGCACTGAAATCAGATTCAGATCAAAACGAGGAAAAACGAATACGAACTGCTCTGAAACCCTGCCAAGCGAACCATTGCAGGATCTTCAAGCAATGGCTGGAGGATTTGGAGCCGCTTCGGTGGATGGTAAAAGTTTCCAGGTTCCTGAGGATATGATGAGCCTGATTCCCTCAGATAGCGAAGACGCCACAATACCTCACGGCCGCCACCATGAGATACCCCTAGAGGGACTGCAACGAAGTTCCCCCGTCGATGTTTCTGATGATCCTTGGTGAAGATCTCGGCGTTCACTCCATTTTCCCGAACGCCATTCATCACCTCTTCACAACGCGTGATCACTGAATCCCAGTTCGAATCGTCTGGTGCGCCAACAAGTATAGTCGTTATTCGACCATCCTTATCCAGGATGAGGGTAGGTGTCCTACAATAATTAGCGAAACGTTTTCGTGGAGAATTATTAGCTTACCGACCATCCCACTCTTTCAACACAAACCCCTTTTTAAGGAGACCCCCGACGGTATCGGCAGAGCTTGTGCTGACCTTAGGGTTCCGACCAATCCAGCAATGAGTAGTTGATGGCAATTCTTCCGAGCGTAGGGGTAAACTTTCTGATACCACAGCAGTGGGTACAGAGGCCACCGGCGGTGGATAATAAAATGTTCCGTTACGGCGTGACTTGGCATCGTCGATTCTCCTGAGTTTTCGACGAACCTTTGAGCTTTCCTTGGAGCGAGCAGTTTCAACACCGCTTTTGGTTCCTGATGTCGTAGGGTTGTGCGGTGTTGGAGAAGACAATCTAACCCGTTTGGAAGAAGAGGCGGCCGCGGTTGACCCCTGAGCACAGTCCTTGTCACTGCGAGGCCCCACCAGCTCGAGATCAGCAGAAAATTTCCGCTTCATCGACGGAGGAGCGGGCTTGTCGGAATCGGGGACAAAAGTAAGCGCCGCACCTTCGGCGTCATCGGCACCTTCAGCCTGGGTGTAGTTGTGATCTGCTGAGGCAATTGACCGGGACAGCAGTGGCAAAAGATGTGTCGGCGTCTTCCACACATTGAGGTTTGAGGAAAAAATAAACGACGGTGGCTACCCACCTGTTACCAAGAGAGGAGTAGTGGAGGAGTGTAACTTACGAAGGCTGACTCTGTGAGCTCCGACACAGGGGGAGGAGGATTACTATCGGAAACGTATATTTGGGGGACTCCATTGGAGCTACCATCGTGCCCATGGGTAGGACTCGTTTGCATAGCTATCAAGGTTGTCAAAGAGAAGTCGAGAACGAAAATTGCTGGTTTTGTTGGTTGATTTACTTACATAATATCTCCGATAAGATAACGATAACCCACAAGAGATCGAGTACCACCGACAATGAGCAAGAGTTGGGTGCAACGACCGAGTTATCATGACGAAAACGTACTCAAGAGTACCAGGATAAATGCGACGGTAAGCATTTGCCATGAAACTTGGACCGGATAGCAGAATAGTCGTCGATCTAACTGTTCACGACCAGCCGTTCCAGGAAGATAAAACAACACGAGCCCAGTGACGAACAAGAATTCGGAATAGGTGAGTTCAAAGGCTGGAGAGGGGTGTGTCTGCATACAAGATCGACGGGGATAATGCCATTGGTACACCGTCTATCGTACTGCCAGACTTAGATCCGTTGGCAAAGTTCACGACCACATCTTCACACCCGGATTCATTATCAATCAATCGATCGTACTTTACTCTCACCTTCAGAAGAGGAAGCTTGCGATCAGCATGTGTGAGTTTGTTAGTTCCATTGCCGAATAATGTGCAAGAGATGATCTTCGTGCAAGGTCGGGAAATCGGGAACAAAAGTCCTGCGCCACTTGAACGAGACTAGGTCGTCGTGAACGCGAAAACGTCGTGAACGTCGTGAACGCGATCCAGTCGCAAAACACCCTTCTTTCTTTTCTACTACCATGACGAACTCTCCTCAAAACAAGAAAAAGGGTGGTGCCCTCACAAAGCATCAACGATACTACCTGAAGTAAGTCCAAATCCTCTCCGTCAGTTTACTTGCTCTGAAACCGTCTCTTTTTCTCTTCTTTCCAAAGGAACCGGGAAGAATTACGGGCGAAAGCTCGCGCGCGTATGGCTCAGCGCCGCCAAACCAGGTTGGTCAAGTTGATATTGGTATTATTCCTTTACTAAATTAAAACTACAACAAGCGCGCCTCCTACAACGAAAAGGAGGAGGGCTACGAAGAAGTCGAACAATACCTTCTCGTCTCCTGATGACTCGAGTGATAGCGGCTTTGGATCGTCGATTTGCAGGTATGTAAAAGGTTATATTAGGGGTCGAGTTCTACTAACTATAGTTGACACCAAGTGGTTGGGGTTCTTTGGATGACGAACCGGATAATTCTGGGATGCCCACCTGCGACTTCGACGCCACTCACCCAGAATTCACGACCCATGCCGTGGAGGACGAACAGAATCGCCTAACTCCCTTCACTCAAATTGATTATTTCCGTGAAGCGGAGCGCTTGATCGACACCTGGCTTTCGGAGTGGGGTGGGTTGGACTTATGGGGAAGATATCTCGATGAGGGGTTCGTGCAAGCGAAGCTCGCAGGTGATGTTGATGGTTGGGTGAAGGGCGTCATGGAACACGCTGATCGTGGACGGCTCTTGGCAGCAATGGTGGACCAAATGGACGCGAACATTCCTGCGGAGATGTGGAAGATCCGTAACCTCTGGCGCCAGCAGATGGTGATGGCCCGCCGCTTGTTCAAAGGACTTATCCTGATTGAGGTTCGCGTTGATCCTATTCGTCCAGGACCCTTCAACGTTTTGAGTAGTTGAAGATTTTATTATTTTCTCCGTTTTTTAATGCAATGCTCTGTGGCGCCCTCGTGGCAAAAATTGATGGGTGGAGACGATCCTGAAACAACGAATGGAACCAAATTTAAAAACAATCATATTCTATTTATTCAGGGCTCAAAAGCACAACTAATCGAGTAAGGCAGACGATATGGGGCGGTATTTATCCTAGTAGATCCACTACTTCAACGTGATGGAGTGAATAGGGAGGAAGAGATCGCTGCAAAACACATCAGGTGTCCACAGTTAGGAACGAGAGAATGATCCATACGTCGGAACACCATTCTCGTCCACGACGCGGTGTGGAACACTCTTGAACATCTTGTGAATCTCGTCAACCGTTTCTACCGCTCGTAAGTACCGATTCAAGGACCGAAAAATATAAACAAATAAGCGCGTACCTTCCGGCTCGGAAACCTTCCTCTTCTTGCTGATCCTTGGAATCGGATACATCTCGTATGAGTAGCCTGTATAAAGAATGTTTAATGCAGTTTACGGAAGGCCGAAGGAGATTCAGACGTACCAGGGACAGCAGTTACTCCGTCTGGAATAGATAAGGATGAATAGTAAGGGTGGAGAGAGAGGTACGTACTGTAGTAGAAGTGAAGTTGTGGAATCGCAGAGGGGTCCGCTGTCGATTCAAGCGCGATGACAGGAGTACCTGTTTCCGATTCAAACACTGTCGACGAAGGGGATGAATGAACGTACCTTGCTTCGGCAAAGACCCAGTCAATTGGGCGACATCGACAGCACCTTCGTGTATTTCGGGCTTCGGGCTTGCGGGTGCTGTGGCTGGTCATGAGGGATGACAAGGGTAACAGGGACTGTATCACTCACCCTTGGGTGGGGAATCACCCGATTCGGTCATAATACCGGCTGGCGCAGATGATTCAGCCGCTGGAGAATCGTCTGGTTCGGTAACGATACCGTCTGACGGGGCAATTCAGTGCAAACATTGAGGGCGATCAAGAGACTTACAAAGTTGGTCGATGGTCTTCTTGAGATCGAGAGCGAATTGGAGCTGCGTGACAGCTACGTCGGTGGTCGATAACGCGCGGCGGTACTCTGCAAATAAAAACCTCGTTGAATACCAAGTTAAGTTAGACGAGATGAAGTACTCACGCGATTGGAGGAGCTTGAGCGTTTCAATGGACTTCCCAAGTCCGTCGATGGTCGTCCCAAGTCCATCACAAGCAGTACGGATGTAAAGGGCTGCTTCGACCATCGTATTGTGCAGGGTAGTGAGGTTGTTTGGGACTAGACCAAGCATTTCTTCGTCCTCGGAGGATGGGGTGTTTCCCCCGAGAATAGCGTTGGTTTCGGGGGCTGGGGGCTGCATGACGAAGTGAGCTCGAGATGACGAGGAGAGTCGAGTCCCAAAGGGGACGCCCATCGCTTCTTATAGGATCTGAATGAGAATAAATCGAAGATAAAATAAATAAAACGAAACGAGGAGAGAATAAAAGAAAACGAGATGGGAGTGACAAAGGGTCGTACACCCGGAGTCTCAAAGATCTCGATACATTGCAATCCAACGCTCGTTCTGTCCCTTGGGGAGTGAATTTAAAAAGAAAAGAAAAACGGCGAATCACGATCTCGATGGGTCGCGATCACGGATACGCCCGTCCTGTCCCCTGGAGTACATTTACAAGAAAGAAAACCGGTGGTACGCACCAAATGCGTAGCATGTTTTACTCTCCAAATGGTTAAACTGTGTCCTGGAGGCGTGGTTAGCTGAACCTTCAAAACTTCATCGAGGCTGGGGGAAACTCTTCAGAATACCCACCGTTTCGTCTCACTACTTCGTTTTACCCACCTACTGGAGTTTCTGACCCATGCCCGCCCACTGGTCGTCGAAGGAACAGAAAGCTTTTCTCGGGACCAAAGTCCAAGGCTTTTTGGAAGCTCGGAGCCGTGGTCGGACGACGCGCTATGCAAAGGCCGTGCATGCCGAGTTCTCGAAGCTGTGGCCTGAGCGTGATGCCTTGTATCCGCCCAATGCTGACGGGGAACGTCGTCCGCTCACTGCAGAAGAGCAGGAGAAAGTTGACAAGCTCATAGAGAAGCGTTCGAAGGTGAATAACCGTTGTTAATTTCTCTACTTCGCTCTGACTGACGGTTTTAGCAAATCCTTACCTGGCTTCAGCGAAACTCTACGCCCCGGGGACGGTTGTTGAGCAAGGCCACCAAGGTGTTACTGAAGTCGGCTCGTGGTCGACGACGACGGATGTACCAAGCCGGCGAGATTTATGGTAAACTCTACCCCGAGAGGGTCAACGCCGTCTACCAAGATCGAAAGGGTGACGGAAAGTTGAGCAACGGTGCTCGCTTGAACCTTTTACGGAAGATTGCGGAGGAACTCCTAGAAAACGAATCGGAGGAGGTCCACGACGAGGTCGCTGCTGAGCAGGAGAAGAGGCGTAAGGAAATCTCGTGCCAAGACCCCAGTGACGATGAATTGGAGGACTTGATCGAGGAGAGTGACCTCCAGGAGTATGTTTCGAACCTAATAATTTTCGTCAACTACTTACTGTTTCATTTCAGCACCATAGAAGAGTTTCCGAACCTCTTCAAAACTGTTCTCGACGAGGCCCATCGACGTTGTCCAAATTGGGGGTTTGTTGTCCTGGCATCCGGCCCGATGCCGAAAGCCGGAAACCAAATCCACGTGTTCGAGTACGTCATCAGGCGCTTGCCACCTCATCAACTCTGTTCTTCTTTTCTCATCGTCTTCCGTCCACCACAGCCTCTACGTTGGTCCCAAGACCATCACCGATAGCGACTTCCTCGACCATCTTCCCACCTTTGAAGATGATATTCGTCAACCGTTTGGTCAGTACATAGAGGATCGATTTGGTGAGTTTTAGTAGCGTCTTGACTCTTATCGATGAGACGAAACTGATGAACTTGTATACGGCAGAGGAGGACCAGGCTCGTCGTAAATTGCAACCTCCGATGGAGGATCCTGCGAGCCGTAAAGCAGATGAGGATCCCCGTCTTCTTGGCAAGAAGTACCGTCAATCCAAGACTGTCGAGGAGGCCGACCCCTACCAGAGCGACGACGACTCCGAGGAAGAGGAATATATTCCTCGAAGGGGAGACCACATCAAGAAGTCTTCAAAAGTAAGCACACTCTATTCCTTTCATACCATTTTTCATTCAGACGTGCGTCTAGTCTACCCAGGACGCAGAGGACGACGACGAAGGTTATGATGCGGTCAGTCTCTGTATGTTTGTTCCCTTTTCACAAGCTGATTTATTATTATACAGGTTCAACGTCCCAGTCCTCTTTTTGAAGGTGGTGACAGTAGCGACGAGAGCGAAAGAGGTGGCGTTAGCAAGGTCAGTATCGGTGTATTCGCATTTCTGTTCGTATTCTCATTCGTTGATGGTTCTTGTCCAGGGTTCCAAGCGTGTGACGTTTGATGAAGATAGCGCCAAGGATAGCGACGAGGATAGCGACGAGGAAGGGGTTGTGCACGGGTCTAAGAAAGTAACTTGACTTTTGTCCAATCCTCATCGTACCCTTACAATTGCTTTTCAAGCGTGTTAATACTGCACAAGATGACGACGACGAGGATGGCAGTCATGCTAAGAAGGTATATATCGTAATCTTTCTGTTGTGTTCCTCTCCTCATTCAAATAGGCACGCCAGACTGTCGTGGCGGAAGCTCGTGCCGAAGGGGCTGGTGATGGCGAAGGTGTTCGTCGTGCCACTGCTATCAAAACGGTTCATCCCGTGCTTATCACTATTGTTCTCAGTTTCTCAACCCACTTCGCATATATCTAGGGTGTCAATCGTAGTAAGGGCGCTAAGGTTCGTTGATATCTGTATCGTTCTCATTCGTCTCCTGAAGTACCCCGTTTTAGTCCACCGTTCCCTCCGCCACCCCACGCAACACAACACGCAAGAGTTCGGCCAATGAACCGACTCGAGACGCTAACGACGACAACTTAGTGCCTCCCCGAGCCAAAGTAAGTTTTCGGTTCTTGTGTTGTAACTTAATGTCAATTAATTCGTCATGTAGTCTGCTCTTTCTGGAATTACCGCCAGCGCCCCTGCCGTGATTGTCAACACGTCGAGCAAGGTCAACGCTGTCAATCGTGCTGCTGCTTCGAAGAAGAGGATCGAAACCCGTCAAGCAAACGATGCGGTGAAGGCAGCGGTTGAAAAGGCAGCAGTAGCGAAGGAGGAGGCGGCGAAGGAGGCGGCGTTGAAAGAAGCAGCGTTGAAGGAAGCAGCCGCATTGAAGGAAGCAGCCGCATTGAAGGAAGCGGCGGCGGTGAAGGCAGCTGCATCGAAAAGACGTTCTAAATCAGGTTGGTCACTCACTTTCTGTAGTGTTAGGACACGTCTAACACTCGACCGTAGCCAAAGCCCCCACCACCACCTCATCGTCCCCTGCTACCGACGCTACCCCTGCTACCGATGCTACCCCTGCTACCGACGCTACCCCTGGTCCCGGTGCTACCCCTGGTCCCGATGCTACTGCCGGTCCCGACCCTACCCCTAGTTCCGACACTACCCCCCGTGCTGATCCTACCCCTGGCAGCCCTCTCAAGAAGGCCTCCAAGAAGCGCAGTCGGGGTGACGATAACGGGGACCAGGATGAGGACGTCGAGGAGGAAGCGCCCAAGAAAAAGGCACCTAGGAAGAACGCGACCAACAAAGGCGGAGCCAACAACATCGAGAAGGAAGGACCCAAGAAGAAGGCACCTGCGAAACGTGCTGGAGGGAAGGCGGCCGGTGGAGCAGCGAAGAAGAAGGTTTCACAACAAGACACTCTGCAAGACGAGGCACCGGGTGCCGTTGAAGAAGAGGGTCCTAAACGGCCCAAGCGCGTTCGTCAAGCACCCAAACGTGCCGATGCGGAGGTCAGTTACGCCATGCGCACCCGCTCGACGTAGCGCTAGGGAGGTCGTTCCCTTTGGCGCTCACGATTTGATCGACCCTTTACCCTTTTTCGTTCTTTACCTCCCCGTTCCCGGCCCCACTACTTTACCTTTACACTCGTTATTTTCTCTCTCTCGTTACGGTCGGGCCTTACCTCCAGATGGATATATTGTGTGTGTTCGTAATGTTCATCTTGCCTCACGTCGCACGCTTTTCTTGCTATCTTCCGTTTTATCTCTCTACGTATCTTTCGTTGTTTGTTATCTCTCGTTGTTTATTATCTTTTGTTGTTTGTTATCTTTCTTTGTCTGTCATCTTTTGATATCTGTTAGCTTTCCTTATTCATTTGCTTTCTTTACTCGTAGTCATTCCCTACTCGTAGTCATTCTTTACTCGTAGTCTTTCTTCACTCGTAGTCTTTCTTTACTTGTTATCCCCTTACTCATCATCTTTACGATTGTCCTTGTTGTGTTTGTTCTAGCCTTCACTTTTTACCCTCTTTTGTCGTGTTGTCTCTCCTTGCCCTTACAGTAGTTTATCTCTATCCCTTATCAGATCACCTAGTCATTCCCTGTGCTCTCTATGGGCAGTATACCTATCTGTACCCCAGTTTTTTGAATGCAATGTTTCATTGTGGTGTTGGTGGTTAGTATTGTAGTTTGCATAAGTTCACCTTTGTCAGTTAATAGATATGGGTGGTTTGCATACAGGTATGTATATAATCCCTGCTGGTGAGTGAGCTGGGTAGAGATATGCAACCAGTGCTAAGGATGATATGAAAAGTATCCAGACTCTTCTGTGGGTGAAAATACTGTTTGGGTGACCAGGAGCTGTCATGACCCAATGGATTAGATGCATATGGTGGATAGTATGCATCATGGGGACTAAACACAGTGTCAGGTGGAGAGACATGTCCATCTTAATCCAGAACAAATCAGAATTTGTGGGTTACATGTATAGTATGTGGCCTAGTACAGGTGGATTGTATTCATGATTATGACCCAAAGACTCAATTGAGAGTGAGCAGACTTGTGGATCAGTCTGGATCAGATGTATACACCATCTCTGTGAGAAGTATGTGGCTATATGCATTCTGATCCAGAACCAGTTGCATTTTGGATTAGATTTATGCATTTGGCCTATGGGATGTGGGGCCCAAGCTAATTGTGGTCTGGATTAGATGGGTACACATTACCTATTGAATGTGGGTGATATCCATTATGGGGCCCTCAGCAGGCTTTCAGAAGGAGGTAGTCATATGTATGCTAATCCAGAAGCAATTGTAATTTGGATCAGATATATGCATGTGACCTGTTAAATATTGATGGTATCCATCATGAGTCCCATTAGAATTGGATAGACATTTGTATTCTGATCCAGGACAGTTGTCATCTGGATCAGATAACCTATTGGATGTGTGTGGTATCTGCTATTAAGAGTGGATAGCCATATGCATTTTAAGCCAAAAGTTAGTGCAATTTGGATTAGATGTATGCATTTGGCCTATAAGGCATGGGTGCTATCCATGCTGAATACCCAACCATTTTTCCAGAGTGGGATAGAGACATGTATTATCATCCAGAACTAATGACAATTTGGGTGTAAAATTTATTGATACTGGATTAGATGTATAAGTGTAGCCCATTGGGTATGGATGGTATCTATTTCATGAGCCCAAATACTCTATCTGGAGTGGGTTGCTATATGTATTTTGATCCAAAACCAAATGCAATGTGGATTGAATGTATACATGTGAGCTATTGGTATCCATTATGGATCCTGTTAGAACTGGATTGATATGTATATCCTAATCTAGGCCAGTTGTGGTCTGGATCAGATGTATACACATAGCCTTGTGAATATAGGTGATATCCATTGTGGGGTCCTAAACATGCTTTGAGGAGTGGATATTTATATGCATTCTGATCCAGAACCAATGTGGCCTGGATTGGGTGTATACATATTGCCAATTTGGTATGGAGGGTTTTCATTCTAGAATCCCAATTGTTCCACCTAAGCTGGATCACCATATGCATTCTCATCTGGAACCAATGACAATATCATTTATTGGTCCTGATTAGATGCATACTCATTGCATATCAAATGTGGATGGTATCCATTATGGAGCCTTAACCAGGCTTTCCAGAGTTGATCACAATATGTATTCTGATCCAGTAGTAATTGTGGTTTGGGTGATGTTTATGGATATGGCCAAGTGGATATGTATCATATTCATTCTGGGGACCCAACCATTCTGGTAGCACAGGATAAATACATGTATTCTCATCCAGAACCAATAACCATTTGGCTATACAATTTATTAATACTGGATCAGATGCATATGTACAGTCAAGCAAGTGTGGGTGGTATCCATTATAGAGCTCTAACCAGGCTTTCAGAAGTGGATAGCCATACATATTCTGATGGGAACCAATTGTAGTTTGGGTCATATATATGCATAGAGCCCATTAGATATGGATGGTATCCATGTTGGAGACCCAGCCATTCTGCCAGAGCTGGATAAACTGATGAATTGTCTTCCAGAACCAATGACAATTTGGGGTCATAATTCATTGATACTGGATCAGATGTATACGTGTGGCCCATTGGATATGGGTGGTATCCACCCTAGAACCCAACTACTATATCTGGAGTGGATGACTATATGCATTTTGGATTGGATGGATACAAAGGATCCTGTTGGAAATGGATAGATATGTGTATCCTGATCCAAGCCAGGTGTGGTCTGGATAGAATCTATACATATAGCCTATTGAATGTGGGTAATATCCATCATGAGACCCTGAACAGGCTTTTGAAATGTGGATAGCCATATCTATTTTGATCCAAACCCAGTTGTTGTTTGGATGACATGTGTATATATGGCCCACCAGACATGGATGATGTCCATACTGGAGACCCAGCCATTCTGCCAGAGCTGGATAAATTTATGTATTCACTTCCAGAACCAATGACAATTCAGGCATATAATTTATTGATCCTGGATCAGATGTATATGTGTGGCCCATTGGATATGGGTGGTATTCACCCTAGAACCCAACTACTTTATCTGGAGTGGATGACCATATGCATTTTAATCCAGAACCAGATGCATTTTGGATTGGATGTATACAAAGGATCCTGTTGGACATGGATAGCTATGTGTATCCTGATCCAAGCCAGGTGTGGGCTGGATAGAATCTATACATATAGCCTATTGAATGTGGGTTATATCCATCATGAGACCCTGAACAGGCTTTTAGAAAGTGGATAGCCATATCTATTTTAATCCAAACCCAATTGTTTTTTGGATGAGATGTATGTATATGGCCCATCAGATATAGATGGTATTCATTTTGGAGACCCAATCATTCCACCTGAGCTAGATAGTCATATGCATTCTCATCCAGAACCAATGAAAATTCAGGCATATAATTTACTGATAGTAGATGAGATGTAAACATGTGGCCTATTGGATATGGATGGTATCCACCCTAGAGCCCAACTACTTTATCTGAAGTGGATGACCATATGCATTGTAATCCAGAACCAATTGCATTTTGGATTGCATGTATACAAAGGATCCTGTTGGACATGGATAGATATGTGTATCCTGATCCAAGCCAGGTGTGGGCTGGATAGAATCTATACACACAGCCTATTGAATGTGGGTTATATCCATCATGGGGCCCTGAACAGGCTTTTGAAATGTGGATAGCCATATCTATTTTGATCCAAACCCAGTTGTGGTTTGGATGAGATATGCATATGACCTGTTTTAGGTATAGATGGTATCCATTTTGGAGACCCAGTCATTCCATCTGAGCTAGATAAACATATGCATTCTTGTCCAGAACCAATGACAATTCAGGCATATAATTTATTGATCCTGGATCAGATGTATACGTGTGGCCCATTGGATATGGGTGGTATTCACCCTAAAACCCAGCTACTTTATCTGGAGTGGATGACCATATGCATTTTAATCCAGAACCAAATGTATTTTGGATTGCATGTATACAAAGGACCCTGTTGGACATGGATAGGTGTGTGTATCCTGATCCAAGCCAGGTGTGGTCTGGATAGAATCTATACATATAGCCTATTGAATGTGGGTGATATCCATCATGGGGCCCTGAACAGGCTTTTAGAAACTGGATAGCCATATCTATTTTGATCCAAATCCAATTGTGGTTTGGATGAGATATGCATATGACCTGTTAGGTATAGATGGTATCCATTTTGGAGACCCAATCATTCCACCTGAGCTTGATAGACATATGCATTCTTAGCTAGAAGCAATGACAATCTGGTCATATCATTTACTGATACTGGATTAGATGCATCCACATGGCCTATTGAATGTGGGTGGTGTCTATTATATGCATGCATGTGGCCCATCAGATATGGATGGTATCCATTCTAGAGACCTGACTGTTTTGTCAGAGCTGGATAGATGCATGTATTGTCATCCAGAACCAATGACAATTTGAGAATACACTCCACTAATACTGGATCAATGTATACATGTAGCCTATTAGATATGGATAGTATCCATTCTGGGACCACAAACCTCCTGTTAACTCTGGATAGACACATGCAGCGTAATCCAGAACCACTCACAATCTGGACTAGATATATATACATATGCAATCTGATCCATAGGATGTGGATGGTATCCATTCAGGTGACCCAACCATCATATAAGGCCTGGATCAACATATGTATTTTGATCCAGATGTTCTTCCTAATTTGCATAGATTAACCATACCAGCAATTACTCCTGGATTGGGGCTATACATGTCTGCTATTGATCTGGATGATATGCATCATGATAACCCAAGCATCCAAGCACAAATGGATAAATATATCTATTCTAATCCTGCAATCATTGCTTATATGCATAGTCTAACACATGATATCCACTACAGTATGGATGACTGTACAAAATACTGTCTAGAAACATTGGGCAATGTATATAATTTTACCTGTACCTGGATTCCTGCTATACATCCTGTCTATTGAATTTGGATGATATACATCATGGTGACCTAGGTACCCTGCTAGTAGTAGATAGACATGTCCATCTTCATCCAGAAGCACTGCCCAATATTCATAATTTCAGCCATACCATGTGTTGATTCTGGATCAGTACTATAGGTACCACCAATGCATGTGGATAATATTTATCCAATAACCCAAACAGTTCCATGTATGTAGATAAATTTGCTTATCACTGTCCAAAGCTCCTGTTCATATGCATAGTCTCACCATCAATTGATGGGTAATATCTATCACAGCAACCCACAAGCCTGACCAATATGGAAGATAGTATCTATTCTTATCCAGAAACTGTAGTTCATATACATGACCTTACCCACACCATCAATTCACTGTGGCTGATCCCCACACATACTATCTATTGAATGTGGATTATGTGCACTGTTATTACCCAATTTGCTTAACTGGTCTGGGTAAGAGCACTTATCCTTGCCCAGGTGTCTCCAATATACATACTATTATCAATACATCTGCTAATTGAAGATGTCTGGTATGCATACAGTCCATTCAGTATGGATCATATGCATCACAATCAGCCACCTAGCTTGATTGATTTGGGTAAAGGTTTTAGTATTGCCTAGAATTCTGGCCAGTATTGAGTGCATCTATCCATAATATCCATACATTTGGGTGACTGGTATATATACAGTCCAATGATCTGGGTTGTATCCATATTTTATGACCAGCCATATAGGTTGTTCATTTCCATCTTATCCACTTTCTGGTATGTATACCACCAGATTATGGATAGAATCTTGCAACTCTTCATTGTCTAGCCAGGTACCTTATATACCACCCAGACTTCCTTGATTGCAGGTATGTAACTTACCTATCTCTGCATGCAAAATTTGGGCAAGTTTATGTATTTACCCAGGTCTATAGAACATTCTGGATAATTATTTTCAAAGTCTGGCAATTCTATACATACTATCTATCAAAGTGGATACTATTATAAATATTTTAATGGATGATTATATTCATACTATCCTATCATGGATTATATTTTTAAATATTATCATCAAGACCATGGCACACACTGATTCAGTGTTCATGGGTTGGGACCTTGCATACCACCCTCCAGGTTGGCACCACAATGTTTACATATTGTTTCTTGGGTAATTACCATGTATTTTTACACACCTGGAGCTGCATGAGGTGCTCCGTCTCCATCTCCGTCTCCATCTCCTTTCCGCCCACCATGAGCCCGATGGTATCCGCTACTCTCTCCTAGTTGGAAAGGGTTATCCCCGGGTATGGGTTCTTCTTCGTTTTCGTCATCGTCAATGCGATAAAGACCACCAAAGTCATGCACGGGAGGAACAGGGTCAGGGGCCACAGCGTTTGGTGTTCCATTCCGCGGACAATTAAGATCCCAGTCGATGGCATGACCTCCTCCACCCCCACCCCCACCCCCTCCTCCACCACCTCCAGAAGATATGGAATGCAAAGGGAGATGAGTACGCTTTCCACTTTTGGCAGGCAAACTCATGCTGGCTGATCGGCTGATGGCGACAAGTGTGGGTGATGTTGAGGATTCACGGGATGACGCCAAAGGGGTAAGGGGGGAAGAAGTATCCGTGTGAGGTGAAAGTTTTGTGGGCGTCACTGGTAATGAGTTGAGCTGTCCATCGTTTTTGGGAGTCGATGGGGTTGCTTGCGAAAGCCATGGAGTTGTCCCGGAAGTGACCCCAGGATTTAGATCGGGTGGGACCAGGGTGGTAGACCGCGAGCGATCTGGGCTAGTCAACATCGCGTCCGGTTCATCCCGTGGGTGTTCAGGTGGCGATGGAGATGTCATGCAAGGTGTGGTTGAACTGTACCCCCGAGGAAAACTACCCATTGGAGATTGCTGGTTTATTCCGAAGATATTGGACACTGACAATAAATGAGACACGGAGCATGTCGAAGAATGATATTTCTTGACTTACCATCCTCACATTGCGTGTGTGTCAATTTATCCGACTCCGATGCCTGTACAAAACCTCGCAGGATTTGAGAATACGGTCCCGGTGATGTCTGGTCGGAAACATCAGGATAAAATAAAAGTGTTCAAACGCCACTCACGAATTGTATTCCACCACGACGCGCAACCTCGGGGCTTAGTGCAGAGGCTTCGCCTGTGAAACGACTAAGGATTAATGTCAGTTCAATGATCAGGTCCTCATTATGTCCATCAGGGGGTAAGTTGCTCAAGACGTTCAGAAGATACCGAACTTGGGCTTCGTTGAGGGGCATCCACAAGGTTGACATGATGGGAAGGTCAAAGACGAGGACAGATGGCTCCCATGAGGATGTCCTCATTGTGCCTTGCATCCTGTGCATGGCCTTTGGTGCACTGGCTGGAAGATATCTGATAAGGGATTTCATAGCAGATAACGTACACAAGGCAGCGGCCACTGATGTTATAATATGTTCTTCATGATAGTAGCTACGGTCTTGATCTTTCTCAACCAATCCGTCCTTTCGTGTCAACTTCCCAGCGAACCTCGGTGTCGCCTATCATGAGGTCAAGGAAAATCATTGAGCGACAAACAAGTAACTTACCTCCGCATTGGTCTCGACTGAGTTTGCTTTGGGGCTGTCCTTGACCTAAACAGAGAAACATCCGAAATCTTACCAGCGCGGAGAGTTAATTCTCATTCCAATAACCTCCCTTCCCGTCCCAGAGTAATCGTGCCAGCATGGTGCCCAGCCCGCTCCCGATCCCAAGTTTGTCATATGCACCACCAGCACGCCCATGGGAGGAAGTGTCGTATGAGTCTTGAAAGTAAGGAGAGAGCGTACGTCAAACGAAGGAAAAAAACGAGACGGTGAAGGCGTACCAGAATCGCTTGCTTTGGACCTTTGCACGTCCAGCAGCATGCTAATAATATCAAGACTGATGTCGACATCAGCCGTGAGTTGTAGCTTTGAGGCCGTCTTGAATTTCGTCCGTGGTGACAGCGTGATATCTGGTGCGGAGTCACGCCGTCACATGTGCACTGACCAGGTAAACGGGAGACCGAAAGTCGTGAAACGAGACCGTATCTTGGAGCATATTCCACTCGGCGCTAACTTCGAAACATAAACATGGCTTCACCGCCTCGTGTGGTCATGTCGACCTGGAATGATGTAGGCTTAGACTTGCCCCAAGTGGTACTGTGATAGTGAAAAGAACAACGTACATTTCTGGCTCGTTTCACAAGGGGATTCCCCCTTTTTTCAAATCGACTATGAAAAGACAGAGTGAAAAGGAGCCAAACCTAAGATCGTGATCGTGATCGGCATTCCGAAAGTAACAAAGTCGATTCAATCACTTACGCCTTGTTGGTGTTCTTCTACCCACCAAAACCAGGTTCCTCTGAGTTCAAATGCTTATGTCCCGAGTTGTCTTGAAATCTGTGTTATGCGGTCAAGTGTAGATGCATTAAATTATGACGGAGCGACTTAGCAGAAAAAGCCCAAATCAAAAACGCTGACGAAAAGTCGAGGCCTTGTCGATACAAAAGATTCATAACGGCCCACTGCTAAAACGGCCATCTTTCTTGAATGTTAAATCGAATCTCCAGAATCAAAGGAAAAGAACGCACAAATGATGCACGTAAACGGGTGGCTTCCCGAGGTCTTCAAGCAAGGGTCAAATGCGAGAAGAAAAACCTATGAAAAGTCGTCAAATCTGAAAGACCCACAGACCTTGACCAGCGTATAGAGTTGACTCACGACGGTGTCCGTTCGGGGAGTTGATTAGTACATGGTATGGGGTATACAGTCAAACGGCCCAACGATTCACTAAAAGACAGTCAATTGTTAGCTGCGCATGCATTAACATTAATAGCAGGGAAACGTACAGAGAAATACATCAACTTCCACTGGTTTTGATGTAAGACGAGGAACATCGCTTCTTGCTGTCCAGGGCATTTGCGATTTGCATGGAAGTTAAAGTCCCCGTTTCGGACATATCACCAGCGCCAGAGGGGTCATAATGGATCTTGTTACGTGAGCAGACGATATCAGTGTCTGAGGACATTGAAATAAGTGTTAGCAGGATGAATAAACTGTAAAAAGATGGCAGCGTACAGTAAACGAAACCGAACGTGTAGCTCGAGCGGAAACGTGGCATGAAGCAAAGGAAAGAGTTTGAACAGAGTCCGCACTAGAACGGGTGATGGACGTCAACGACAGGCCAGACATGACAGCCCAAACCCGAGAACACAACTCAGTAGGATCTTCACCTAACATCGTAAATCCTCCCCATTGAACGAGATGACTCTCCGCTGCTCATGCATAGATCAACCATCAAACACTCTTCTCCATCCCGCATTCCCAGACTTGGAGGCAATACCATTTGAGTGCGCGTTGCGCCCAAACAAAGTGCAGAGTCCCATAGGTCTCTAGAACCAGGCCGAGAACGAAAGCCACATAGAGCTTGAGGGCTCCGGCTACGAGCCAAATTCCAGGACCCTCTGGACACTCTCGCAGACGTTCAAGGTATCGTTTCGATACATAAAACCTTGTATCCCCTCGTCTCCTCCCTGCCCTACTACCAACCATATCCAAACACGACACGACCATCATTAGGTTGGGTGACAACCTCAAGACGTTACGAAGCCGGATAAGCGAGTCGTCGAAATTGACAGATCCAACGCAAAAGAAAACCCTGCTTCAACGGAGGAGCTACAACGGGCGACATTGAAACCTCGACGAACGAAAGATGAGTTGCGACTCCGAGCGTTGAGAAGGGAAATGACGAAGGATGCTGAGGTCTTGGATTGCAGGAGGGTGATAACGTGCTAGTGGAGGTGTACCCAAACAACGAAGTCGCGGACTATATGCTAAAAGGTTCTTCACGAGGAGCGAGCTGGTCCTGACAGCGTTAGTCGGGGCCGTCTTCGATGCCAGGAGGTGGGTGAATAACGTTGGCACCTATTTCAGCGTACAAGGACACTCCCTTTCAACCGGCCTCGGATTTGCTCGTTATTGCACCAATTGCCTTCCGATACTTCACACAAACATCCGCCAAATCGAACGTTGAGTTCCACCGGATGGGGACCGTTACTCGAAACCCGTGGGGATACCCGAAGGTCCCGTGAAAAAGCCTATCAGCTGGGCGTGGGCTAGAGAAATACAGACTAAGTGGACAGGCAATGAGGGAAGAGAAGAAAACTCGACAAACTCACTGTGCGCCTGAGATTGAGCCGGTGGTTGTGCTTACGATCGAGATTGGGCTTCGCCTTCATCATCCATAGCGTTGAGGTTGAATGATTCACCCGAAGTTGACTGATCTGAATGAACCGGCTGTCGACTAGATAATAATCAACGGAGGATTGAGAAAATTCCGAGTCCGGAACGAAGTGACGGCTCGGCCTTTTCAACGTAGGGAAAGCCTGAGATCCATTTCTCGATTTTGCAGCTATTTCCGAAATTCCCATCCCCCAAAATTTCCTGTCCTGAGGATTTTGACATCGCTTAACCTCGATTTTGCGGCAGACTCCGAACGTTCAACCAGTTTCATCCAAATAAGGAAATAATTCCCCTTACTGTGGCCTCAGAGACGAAATACATTATCTCCGTCATTTCTGCATGGATTCCCATGGTGTAAGAGGTGAACTGAACCCTTTTATAGGGTAGAATTAAACTTTCAAATGTGGAAGGGACAGCTTTCAGGGTTCAAAAAAGCGGACCAACT